>CM053171.1:56893751-56988085 GCA_012977825.3 Pteromalus puparum
TCTCTCTCTCTCTCTCTCTCTCTCTCTCTCTCTCTCTCTCTCTCTCTCTCTCTCTCTCTCTCATCTCGCTTGTCGGCTTTTCCACGCTTTGGCAATTTTTGCGAGAGAGCGCGCGAAAAAAAATTACGCCGCCGAGTTTACCTTTCGCGAATATTTCGCGCAGGCAAGCTGCGAGCGTAATGAAAAAGCGTGGAATATCAATTTGACTCGCTGCAGCAGCGACGGGAGAATTAATTCGCGCGCTCTCGCCCAAATTGCACTTAATTAGAGCGAACACTGAGGAGGGAAAAAAAAGTGGAAGACGGAGCAGCAGCAGCCGAAGGAGAAAAAAAATTACAAAGCCGAGACGGAAAATGGGACGAGAGAAGCAGCTTCGTCGAGTTAATTCGTTATCTCCCTATTTCATATTTCACTCGGCTTCTTTTTTCGCGCTGGAGCAAAGTCGTTTTGTTAAATGAGTAAACGAGAGCGAGCATGGCAGAGGAGAGAAAATAGAGAGAGAGAGAGAGCTGAACTGGAAGTATTTCGACGTTCCGTCGAAGGCCGAGCACAGAAAGCACATCCGATAATTCCGGGGGATAATTTGATTTCCTCCGAATTGCGGAGGCCGCTGCTTCGCGGAAATTGAATTCCTATTAATAAAAACGATATCGCTCGGCGCTCTGGCTCTTTCTCTCGTTTCTTCTTTCTCCGGTTATTTCGCGAAGCCGAGTCCCTTTTAAAATCGAGAGCTTTACTTATGTCCACGGATATTTAACTTCGACCCGTGCGCTACCTTTTATTTGCGCTCTACTATTGATCTGCCATTAGTGTTATCGAGTAACTGGGGATTATAAAGGGCCGAGTTTTCTTCCTGACGAGAGAACGTTTCTGGAAAACTGCGCGCGTTGATAAATGGGTCTCGCATCGATTAAGATCGCGAATTAATTAATTGGCCTTAAATTAAAACGGACACTGCTACTCGCACGCGCGCGATTACGCGTTTATGGACTAGCTTATCGGAGTCATTTTTCACTTTATTGCCGCGGCGACTACTTCACGTGTCCCACCAATCTTTGACACTATCCACTCGATCTCTATTCGCTTTATATCATTGCCGTATACGACGCGCCACCGCAATCGCTGTGTATGCGTATCCCATTACATTAAAACTAAAGATCTACATAATGTAATAATAAATACTCTTCCGAGAGACTCGAGTGCCCATACGGGTATATACACGAGTGCACCTCTCTCCATCAGAAGAGGAAAAAAAAGCGCGCGCCAGCAGCAGATGCCGGGAGAGAGAGAGAGAGAGAGAGAAGCATTTCCTTAACCGTTTCTCGCGCTCCCCGCAAATTTATCGCGCTCATTAGCACACACCACACACGAGACCTTCGCTTTTCGCGTATACGTACTCGAGAGACTCCTCGCGCGACGAGAAGGCCACTCGAAGAACTCCGAATAAATGGAGCGTATACTTCGTTAATTAAAATTGTTGCACGCTCGCGCGACGATTAATTAGCTCGCGGCTGATTGACTTCTCTCTCTCCCTCTCTCTTTGTCAACTCCGATAGAGAAGCAAGAGGGATGACGGATGATGATAATAATAAGCGACGAGAGCTGCTTTTCCTCCCTCCGCCGCGTTTCTTTCTTTTCTCGCGCGCGAGGCCGATTATTCGGTGAAATGGGCTTTGAATTCGACGAAGGTAAATATGCCTCTGTCGAGAGCGCGAGAGATAGGCTGGTAATTTCGGTGTGTACGTCGGAGGGGGTGACGCGTCGCTTTTCTTCTTTTTCGGATTGTACTTTTGTCGACGCTGGAGGGAGTTTTATTTCGTTGTACGCGAAAAACAGCTGCGTTTTGTTCGACGAGCGGATCGGTTTATTTATGCACGGGCTCTGCAGCGAAGTAGATAATGCTCGAGTTTGGTCGGACCAGACAGTCGCGTAATGAACGAGGAAAAAAAGCTCCGGCTATTGTCGGCTGAATTACAATTGTTATTGCATCGGCCTGGGAGAGCATATTACATTTAATCCTCTCTCGTGTATTTTTAAACGTTGATTCGGATGATCCACCCCCCAGGCACGAGTGCTCGTCGTTCATATTGTTTCCCCGGAAAAAGGTGCATATTTCAGCAGCGAATTCAAATTGCTTCCGGAGATTTGATTCGAGCCGTGTATACCTCATTTTTGGCAGCGAAAAATGCCACGGTATTACGCAGTCGATCCCCCTTGAATATCGCTTGCTATATACGTGTGTGTGTATATCTGTCCCGACCTTCGAAACGACTTTTCCTCCACCGCCGTGCAAAGGAGCAGAGAGAAGGAGTCAAGAGTGAACAGGGGCTCTAATGCCGAAGCTGAAACAAACAAAGTTGCTCCCATGCAAATCGCTCCCCTGTGCAACGTTGTATACGACCTTTACCGGCTTATGTGTGTATCGGAACACGCGGAGGAAGTATAAGCGAGCGGCAAGTCGACGTAAGTGAATTTCGATGATCGTCGCGTCAAATATTCCGATTCTGATTTTGGAGCTTGCACGTGACAAATGGAGCCGGATTCCTCACGATGCGATAACAACTCGTCGCAATCCCATCACGACAATCATACACTCAAACGGATAAAGCCATCGCGTCCTCTCTTGGCCCCATCAACAGTCGAAAATCGGTTTGCCAACAAAAAGGACGCGACGACGAGGAGGAAGAGGGAGAAGCCCGCCGGCAGCGCGCGAGAAAGACAGAGAATGCAAACTGCTCTTCGTAGCGGTGGTAGCATCTCTCCTCTCCAAGATAGAGAGAAGCTCGGCGTCGGAAGCTCGGCGGCTTGTAAATTCCCGACCCACGGATCGTCGAGAAAGTTTGCGCCGCTGCCGCCTCGGCTCTATCTTATACACTCCTCTCTCTTGCTCGCGCGCGAAACTTCAAAGACCCTCGCAAACACAAAAGGGACTAGCTGCAGACTGCTCTGCCGCTAGTCAAAAAGTCTCGCTTGCTTCCTTGTCCTCGTCAACGTCCCATTGTTAGCCTCCCACTGTATTTATCTTGCTCCCTCGCGCGCTCGCGCCTCTATCTCTCTCTCCGTCTATTTTTGCTCGGCCTGTGAAAGGGTCTCTATCAGCAACGGCTTTTGGACGGTAGCGACGTTGCTACAAACTTCGATCTTGCCAAGGGAGAGATAGAGAGAGATTATCGTGCCATTTCGACCTCCTTAAACCCATTGAACAGCTTTCGCGCCGAGTTTCCGAGCTGGCTCTGAAATTCGAGCAAACTGACGACTATATATATACTACACACGAGAGAGAGAGAGAGAGAGAGAGAGAGAGAGAGAGAGAGAGAGTTTCGGAAGCTTCGCCGTTTTTGCGCTTGCGAGGATCCCATCCGGTGTGTGTTTGCCGTTTCTCTCGACGGAGCTGAGGCGTCGAGATACAGGAAGCAAAAATTGTCCTTTGATTGTGTTTGTTTTAGCTGCTGCTTTTGCTGACGTCGAGGGGAAGCTCGATTTGCGCACGTTGGCGCTTCTTCTGCTGCTGTTGAATTTCTCACGGCGTTGTGTATCTTGGAGGAAACGACGAATGGATTTGAAATCGACGCGGAAGCTTGTTTACGCAAATTAGATTAATCGACGTCGCTGCTCGAGATTGCATTTGGATGGATTTGAGGGTATTTCAGATCTTCAATAAGTATTTGTTGCGGCTCTATAGTGTGAATTGATTACGTTTACACACAGCTTTCGATTGTTTATGTGTTTATCAATCGTCTTTGAGAAATGTGATTGCAGTCTCCATTTGAAATTCCTATCATCATCACGTTCTTTCAATTTCGATAAAATTAACGTCTTTTGCTACTACACGGAGATCGTTAAACTTTTTAGTGAAACAGTCATCGTATATAAATACGAAAAACAATTTGAAACCTTTCAGTGGAGCCAAAATGATTTGTACACTACTCTTGTCAACGGTCAAGGTACATTTTTTTCTTGACAAAAACAGTAACTGAATCCATTTTTTAAATCGTTAACAACATTGAAGCATCAATTGTTCATCTTTCAGGATCCACTGGTTACTCTTACGGGCCAACTATTCATCAGTCTAACGCCCCAGGTAACGTACAAGATCGTGCAATTTTAATATACCTCCACATATAAAAGTAACATACTGTGGTAATTGTAAATATTTGACAGATGAAGATGGTCGTCGAATCATCTACAGTCAATATGCTCAGATCACTCTCTCTCTTTATCCATTTTTGCTCTTGTCATAGAAGGCTATTATTATCGTACCATTTTAACCTCTTTAAAGCCTTTGAGCAGTTTTCGCGCCGAGTTTCCAAGATTGAAATTCGAGCGACTGCGAGAGTGTCGGAAGCTACGTCGTTTTTACGCTCGCAAGGATCCCATCCGGTGTGTTTGCCAGCTCTCTGGCTCTGAGAAGAGAAGATACAGAGGCAAAAATGGTCCTTTGATTGTGTTTGTTTTAGCTACTGCTGATGTCGAGGGGAAGCTCGATTTGCGTGTGTTCGCACTTCTTTTGCACTGAATTTCTCGTAATGATGAATTTGTTTGACAAATAAGAATGAGCGTGATGTGTATATTGGAGAAGAGAAATATATTTAAAATAGATAGGTGAAGTTCGAGTGTACGCAAATTAAATCAACATAGGTATAGCGCAAAAATTATTTTCCAATTCTGGGCTGGTTTACCATAATATATGCAAGCTTTAAGTAACAGGTTTAATTAACTTTGTTAATAAATTTTTCCTATTAAATTACAATCTGTTATTAAACGAAAATATCTCAAGATGATATTTGCAATATCTTCAGACTTTGCGGAACCTCATCGTCCTTGTCAAATTTTACACCCGTCAAAAACGTCCCTCCGAACGTTAATAACACGCAAACGCGAACCCGTCGGTTTTCGGGATCAGCTTCGAAAGTCAGCGACGTGCCACCACGAACATTAGTTTATGGAGTTATTTCAGTTCATTAGCGTGCCTTAGCGAGTGCTCGCCATTATCGGTGCAGCACGTGCGGCTTTTTGCAGCAGCGATCGCGTCGACAGATTTACTCGTCGCGTGTATTTGCTATCTCGCTGTTTTACCGTAGAATCGAGGGTGCGCGCTTTTTTTCGGGACATCGAGCTTTACGACTTTCGTTTGCACGACTCTTTACGACTTCGAGCGTTAATTATCCTTTGCTTTTTCAAGGAGTTATCGATTTATTTAAAGCGCGCTTTTTGCACACCCTAAGCATCCATTTCCATCGGATTATATCGCCCGAGCACAATTTGTCATAAAACATAATCGAAATCTTATCTCCGGAGTCCTCCCTCGGAAATCCTCGACTAAAAGTCACATCAGCATGAATTCCCCAGATACGACGAGCAGTTTTCTCTCTCTCTCCGCCCGCATCTAATAAGCAGGAGCCATCGACTTTTACGATTCCGTCGCTCCCGAATTATACGTTTATTAGCTCGACCCTCGACCTTCTCGTCTACCCTTCTGACAACGTTGCAAAAAAAGGAGCAACGAAATAACGATATCTCAGTCGTTGTATTTTTTATCGATTAGCTTCGCTACTTTTCTATTTCAATGTTTTCTCATCATTTACGTCGGTTTTGATTTGGATCGTTAAATTTTTCAATTAAAGCTTACGCGTTTGCGATGTAATGATTACTTTACTGTTGCATCCGACCAGTTATTTTAAGCTATTGTCCTGTTAACGCAAATTCCAACTTTTAGGGTGACTCCGGTGAGCCATTGTTTGCTAATGGTGTTCAGATTGGAGTTGCATCGACAGCTTCGATCCAATGCCCTGCGAGCGGGTTTCCCAATACGTTTATGAAGGTCAGCAGCTTTAAACTTTGGATACAGCGAAAATTATCATCTTACGGCGAATCATTGTGATTCAAGGGATCAAATCTTAAAATTTGTTTATAAATCTGTCAAAAATAAATTTAGTGCATACTTGTAACTGTCATGTAATCAATCTCAGTCCTTAAGAGTATTGTGCATTGCGACCTTATTCATTCGACTGTTTATTATTCTTTATCGCATTTTCGGTTTGATAGATCGTTAAGTTTTCCAATTAAAACATGCAACGTCGAATTATTTTCTGCTCTCTTGTATAAATGCTCAAAGCTCAATTCGCATGGCTTCAGTACAGCTAATATGAATTTCTTGCTGTGCTGCTTTGCTTGCATTGCAACTGTTCTCGCCAATGATAAAAGTAAGTGCTTTTGGTCTTTCATAAATCTCTTTTCATTTTTTTTTCTTTTGTAACAATGTCAAGGGAATTATTCTACAACAGACAAATTACCCAGCCGAAGAGTTATCGATGGTACTGAGGCACAACCGGGTCAATTTCCCTACGTCGCACGATTGTACTATGGCTCCCTAGATTGGTGCACTGCAACGATAATTCACGAGCGTTGGGCCCTCACAGCTGCCCACTGCATCGATTAGTACGATTCTCAATTCTCCCTAAGAAAAATTAAAATAGATAAAATATTCATAATTTCCTTTTAATTTCAGCAACAAACCAGATCCGAAAATTCTTGTTGGTTCTGTAGATTCTGCAAGCGATCCTAACGGGTGGTTTTACAACGCAGAAAATACGCTTCGCCACGAAGCGTTTACTTTTACGCAGGATGGACAAAACGTAAGTTGTGTGACTTTTCTGTAAGCTTATACAGGCGAGTTTTCGATTTCAGAAATTTTAAGCAGCTTTTGATTTACGTTATATATTTTGGCATACAGCGCGTTACATCTCTTGCAAACGATATTGGACTCATACGCCTTAATACACCGATTGCATTCTCGACAAACGTACAAGCAGTTCGGTTGGCTTCCTACGTAGGAAATTATGATAATAAGATTGCTACCATAGTAGGATTTGGCAAAAATAACGTAAGTTTATACAGATGTTTTCTTAATTAACTTGAAGTCTGACATTTGAAAATATTTACATTATTTCATAGTTGAATGGTTATCCAAATAATAAACTCCGCTATGGCAGTGTACAACTGATAAACGATCAGCAATGTCGTCAACAATATATTCCATTTGCATCAGATAGTATGCTTTGTGGGCGAGTTGTGGGAACGCAAAGTGTTTGTAAGGTGAAGATTTATTTTTTTTTTAAGTTATTTGAAATTTTGTTTCAATCACTGTGTATTTATGGTCAATCCTCGGGTCAATCCTAACTTTTAGGGTGACTCTGGTGGGGCACTCATCGCAAATGGCATCCAGATGGGCGTTACATCGGCAAGTTACGGTAAGTGCGTTCCCGGTGGATTACCCAATCTGTTTAGTAAAGTTTCCAGCTTCAAGCCTTGGATTCAACGGCAACTCTCCACTTATGGTGATGTACTTCCAAGTTGAAAATAATCTGTAGTGACTTTTGTATTTATTAAATTCATCTTGAAATATATGTAAGATAAAAAATTGAATATTCGCCTCACACTTGTTAGTATATAATAAATGTCACTCTCCCTGATCTTTTGCCGAAGGTATAAATTAAATAATACGAGAAATTGTATCATAATCTCGAAAGTGTTTTTTCATTGAACGGCCTTGCAACTTTTCTATTTCAGTGTTTGATCGTCACTTTTAATTTGAGATCGTTAACTCACCGTCGTTAAATTTTTTAATTGAAACGTACGACGTTGAGGAATTTTACGTAAGGCCAGTTTTTACTGTTCTCTGGTATAAATGGTTGAAGCTTGACTCGCGTGACTTCAGTCCGGTAGAAATGATTTTCCTGTTATGTTGCATCGGTTTTGTCGCTCTTGTCAACGGACAAGGTAAGACAATTTGAAAAATATAATAAATGGTTCAAATAAAAATGTGCTTTTTCAAAGTTGTGAAATCATTTTCGAGAGAGAAATCGCGCAGCAGAAGAATTATTGACGGTAACGTGGCACAACCGAGCCAATTTCCTTACGTAGCCCGATTATTTTATGGGAACATACCTGGATGCAGTGCAACGATAATTCATGAGCGCTGGGCTCTCACAGCTGGTCACTGCATTGAACAGTATTATTATTCTTTCTTTGCACGAACAAATGACACCCATAGATTACTCATTTTCACTTTGCAATTTTAGTAACAGAAGGGATCCAAAACTACTTGTTGGCTCTGTTAATTCGAATACTGATAATAACGGAGTGTATTACAACGCGGAAAGACTAATCCAGCATGAGCAGTATACTCTGATACCAGGAAAACAGAACAACGTAAGTCCATGTAAACGAAACTTGATTTGAGCAGTTTCAATCGCTATTCAATTTATTTGCCTGGCTCCTGTAGGGTAAAGAGTACGTAGTGAACGACATTGGACTCGTGCGCCTCAATAGGCCCATTGCATTTTCAGCAAACGTGCAAACGATTCGAGTACCAAACTATGTAGAAAATTACGCTAATGCTATCGGTAACATAGTAGGATTTGGCTTACGAAACGTAAGTTTAACTATTTTTTCTTATTTTAAAGTAGTCGATTTTTGCTATTTTAAATATCATATTTTGTTTTACAAAGACTGGGGTCCCGAATGATCAACTACTGTACGGCACTGTGCGCTTGATAACCAACGAAGAATGTCGCGCATTTTATCCTTACGTGCTGGATAAACACCTTTGTGCAGCAATTGTTGGCAGGAATAGTCCATGCAGTGTAATGCATATTTTTTTTATGCCGTATTTGAAACAAGCTCGAATGATTATGATGAATTTAAATTTCCAGGGTGACTCTGGTGGACCATTGATCGCGAAAGGATATGAGATAGGCATTATGTCAACGATCGCTGACGAGAATATTTGCAACCCATATGCAGGTCCCAGCTTGTTTACCAAAGTTGATCGCTTCAAACCTTGGATACAGCAGCATTTAGCTGCTTATGGTGATCGGTTACCATAAAGTATACATCTTCATATATTTTCGCATTGTTTTTAGTTTGATACAGGCTATGAAAATAAAATCGTTCAATCATGTCGTGCAACGTTGAATAATCTTGAAATGAAGTTCACATTATTATTTACACCTCGCGCACGTTATTACCCTCGACCCTCGCTATAGCAGCAAAAAATTCCTCACGTCCCTCGCCCGAAACCTCGCACAAAAAAAAAGGAAAACATCGCAATCGAGACGAAAAAAATGGCTTTTCCAAACAACCGAGCAAATCTTTGCCTGGTCTCCGGCATAAATCGCGTGAGCAAGAAACAATAAAAAAAAAGCGGAAAATCCCTTTCTCGTCGCTTCGCAAATCAAGGTCTCGCCCCGACGGGGATAGAGAAAAGGGTCTCCCCTTGCGTTTTTCTCTCTCTCTCTCTCTCTCTCTCTCTCTCTCTCTCTCTCTCTCTACGTGCGCGTACACTTATTCGCTCTCTTGAATACCAGCAGAAGCGACGAGGAACGAGGATTATTATGGTAATCGCCACGCCGCCGGCAGCGTTGGCGTCGGTCTCGGCGCGTATCATTCATTCGCACCGTATACACAGCAGAAGGAAACGCGAGCGCGCGGCTCACGCCTTTTTCTGCCTCCAAAGCGTCTGCTTCTTTTGGAGCGGACTTTGCCGCTCGGTTGGGCCGCCTGGGAGTTTGAGCACGATTTTAAATTCGCCCGGGATACGCACGAGGCTGTCGACCCTTATTTCGATGGGGTGTCGCTCTCTTGTCCGAGGTTCTAGACGTGAAGAAAATATTTTCGTGCATACACAGCAAATGATACTCTTTTGCACGTAGAAAAATCATAACGACGTAATAGCAGTGCCAACGAAAAGCCGTGAAAGCATCGCCGAAGAAGAACAATAGAGGAATCCCCTCGATATCTTAATTAATAATCCCCCCGCAAAACAGACAATCAGTAGCAGTCGGCCGTGGGAGCGGCGTAAAAAGTCGTTAAAAACTCAGTTGGCAAATTCGGACTTGTGGTCTAATTAGCTATACATAATACGCGTACGTCACGCCAGGGAAAGCCGTCATTAATCACTAGGCGTAACTATCCGCGCCGTCGATCTTATTCTCCTCTTCGAGAGAAGACGAAACGAAATGTGTGCAGAGCCGAGAAAGAGAGATGGAGACGTACAGATGGAGATAGTAGCCAGCCAGCTCGCGCGCGCACCTGCGAAAATAATAATGCAAGATGGGATTGGATTGATTACAGGCCCGGCCAAGCGTCGGCTTTATTTATGCCCCTTTTTTTTTGCGCGACCGCATTGTCTTCAGGCCGGTGGTGCAGCCGCGGAGAATTTTTCGGTAGTAAAATGTTTAAAGAGGCCGCGTTAAGGGAGTTTATCGAGTGGAAAATGTACGAGCGGTCCGCGATCGTTATATCGCCTTGACTACTGTTTTGAATATAATTACGGTGCACAGTGCGTTCGAAAGTCTAATTGCCGCGCGGTAATGAGAGCTAAAGACTGTGTAATTATTCGGAACAACTCGTCGAGAGAATATGACATCCTCGTATGTATAACGAAAATCTGTGCAAGCTCGTTTCAAGGATGAGAAAACCAAAGTCGCGCGCGGCAATTGAAACAGCGCACACGTAACACTGCGAGCATCAAGATCGAAGAAACAAACGCTTCGCGTCAAGGATATTCGGCGTTACACGCAGTAGAGCGACGAGTTCATTTCCGACGGGCCGGAATTTATGCGGTGAGCATCCGGCCGAGAAAATTCGCGCCCAATTCGAACTTGGCTTCGGTGTAAAAAAGTTTAATTACGCTGCGCGCGTATATAGCTTTTATCTTTCCTCTTCCCTTTCGCTCGAGGCGAGAGATATCGCGCGTACCTTTTCATGGCGTTGATTGTATTTACGAGGGCGCGAGAAAGTAGGTGGCGGATTAATCTCCTTTCGATTTTTTTTTTTCAATTATGCGAGAAGAATCGACGGGGCCACGGCGATAAGGTTTAATTAATGGATCTGGAAGAGCTATACGCTCTGTCAATATTGCGAGGTTTAATGAGCTGACTACCGAGTTCGCGAAGGTGGATTCTTCTCTCGCTTCTTTCTTTCTTTTTGTGTATTCTGATTGAAGGATTACAAAGCGCGCAACCTTGATTATTCGCGCGGTGTGTGTTTAATCCGGAGTAATTGCGATCTTCGAGGAACTCGTTACACGCCGTACACGCTTTGTGCATTAATCGTAATTGAAAATCAAATAACGCTACTGCTTCTCATCTCATTCTCAGGTGTGAAAAAATATTAATTTACATCCCGAGAAAGGGGGAGAACTGAGATAATTACATCATTCGCGATCGTTATTAAAAAGTTTGCTATCAAAAGTCTCTAGTGCTACGCGCACATTAATAAACAAGCAGCTGCGCGTAGGTGATAACGATTTTCTCAATTAACGGCGCTTGCAGCTCGTCATCGAAAATTTCGCGACAACGTCGTCAGACTCTCGTTGAAATTACTCAAAAACGCTGCCGAAGACCAATGCGAAATAACGGACGCTCGCGCGCGCGCGCAGTTAGCGTATAATTTTTTGTCCTCCCCTATAGTATATACACACGTCGTGGCAGCAGCAGCGGGAGCGCGCGGTACATCCCCAGGAAGCTCGTTAGCACGCTTTATTTCCTCGAAATTTTCGGCCCGAGAGCGTATATCGCGATAAATTTAATTGCAGAGAGCGACTACGCCACCGCTGCCAGAGCAGCCC
This sequence comes from Pteromalus puparum, assembly GCA_012977825.3. NCBI lineage: Eukaryota > Metazoa > Arthropoda > Insecta > Hymenoptera > Pteromalidae > Pteromalus > Pteromalus puparum. The sequence goes on from CM053171.1 coordinate 56,905,384, forward strand.
GAAGGCAGGTGCTGAAATAATTGCGCGCTTTTGTCCCGGGTACCCCATCTTCTCTCTTTCGGAATATGGCAAGCGCGCGACGTATGTGTATATGTATATGTGTGTTGGCATTTCGCGCACAATGCGACGCGAGAGCGTGTCTCGTCGTTGCTTTATTTTATTCCGGCCGCTATTGCGCGCGAAGCGAAAGCGTTTGTTTTTCGTCGCTTTTTCTCTGATTGCAGTCAAGCGCGGCTTTTGTGCACCGGCTGCGTATATGGATGTTAGCCTACACGGAATATAACTGGCTTGAGAGAATTCTTTTTCTGTTTATACATATACCCAAAAACGATCGACCCGTCCTAACAAACATTTTCGTGAATTCTCGCATATAGCAATATTTACCCCAATAGCGATTCTCCCTCGACTCCGGCTGTCTTCTGCTTAGAGCATCAGCAGCCGTGACATTTTCCCTCATGTAAGTATACGCGCGGCTCGGAATAATAATTCGTGGCGCGTCGGAGCGTCGAGCTCGCGCCCCCTTCAAGTTTAACCTCTCCACGTACATAACGTCGCTCTGACGAATGCTCCTCATTATTCTCATCGCGAATCCTCCGTCCACAAGTCGACGCGCTGTCTTTTTCATTTTCCTCCGGAATCGCATAATAATTCCGAGCTTTTTACATAAGAGCTAGAGAGAAGCTTCGCTTGTATTTTCTCCATTGCGGATTTAACGCTTTAATGGGCCTAATCTGAGAGGATTCGACGGAGAGCAGAGTATACGAGGGATAAGTTATTTGCCGCGCGATTGAATTTGGGTTTTCGTGAATTTTGATGGGATTTCGCGAGGGGTTGCCACCTCCCGTGTTTACGAGGATGACGAACGCGGTTTTGGGGATGTTGATATACGCGCGGTTGATTATGCGCCTGTTGGAGGTATTACAAAAATTGTTGTTCGGAGGGTGGGATGCGTGCCCCTACAGTGTATATACGGAAAGCTCGTCGAGTGCAGTTTAGGTATTCATAAACTGTTTTCTGAGCGGATGCTCTTTTTGATTCGTTCGTTCGGAGGGTCGATGCAACTCGATATGCCAGATTGCGTTTGGGGATAGGTTAATATTCATGAAGCGAACCTAGGCTGTGATGGAACTCCCAAGCCAACTGATTTATCAAATTCAAGCGACTTTTCAAAAAAGTAAAAAACAAAAATTTCGTCAAGTCTCTATATTACACTACAACAGTAGCTGCTGCCCTCTGACGCCAAAAGCCGGAACCCCGTCAAGCGTCCGATCAGCACACTTCACCCCCGTCCCTGTATAGAACACATCTCCTGCTTTCGCAGAGTCCATTAAAGCATCAGCGATCCATATCCGACGTCACCAGCAGCAGCAGCGGCAGTATAGGCTGCACCCCTGGCTCTTATTCGCGAATAATCCGACACTTCACGGCACATCATCTTGCGCGCGCGCGTGAATCGCACGTGTACAAACAAGCCTTATATCGGATCGGCTGCACACATACGGGACGAGCAGTGAATCGCCCGACGATGATGATCCCGGCGCCGTGTAATATCACCCCCCGCGCGTGCAAATTGCTTTTTGATGTAGACTCTGTTCTCCGCATGCGGGCTGCCTCTCTCTCTATCTATCTATCTATCTATCTCCTAATCGTTAATCTGTCTCTCGTTACAGCAAGCCAGAGAGAGAGAGAGAGAGAGAGGAGAGGGCGATTGAAGAGCAATCTCGGCAATTAAACGCCTGTTTATATGGGCTTTACAGCGCAGGATACCGAGTATGTCTATTATACAGCATGAGGGTGTATATCCTCATACAGGTATATAGTGACTTACCTTGGGGTCAAAGTTGAAGACCTGTTCGGGCCTGAGCGGACAGTCGAGGCCGCACTTGCAGGTCCCTGCCGTTGTCAGGTACTCCTTGAGCTGATCCAGCGAACCCAGCGCCGTACTGCTCGGACTGAAACACACGAGATTAACACAGTTAATATTTCGTTTCGAGTCTTTATATGCAGACACTTTTGATTTGCGAAGTCACGGAAAAAGCTTCTCGAATCAATTCGAGCTTTAATAAAGAAAAGCTCACTCCCTCCAGAAGGCCGTAATAAAATCCGTAATTAAAAACCTTGGCGAACGTATAGCGAACGTGACAGCCGGTAATTATTCTTCGCTCCCTCATTCTTCTCATCTTTTTTTTTTCCTCCTCCTTCCCTTACCACCCACGCGGCCGATCGTTACACAAATATTAATCTCTCCTCTTCGGCCAGGAAAAGTTTCAACGGCGGGCTTAATTTCTGAATCAACATTTTCCGCCCGTAAATAAGCGATCGCGGACGCGCCGAGAAGAGGAAAGAATAAAATAAATTCGCATTAAATAAGGCAGAGCGACGAAGCAACGCGAGGAGGAGGAGGAAGAAGACGAGGGTAGAAAAAAGAAAAGCAATTTGCGAAGCGAAAACCCGCTGGTGTGGCGCACCTCATTGTATCCTGGAGCGAAGCGCGCGGCATTTATTGTTTCTGAAATTAGCGGCCCCAGAGAAAACTAACAAGCGGCGAGCGAAGGGAGAAAAAAATCCCAAGCTTTATCGTCCACGCCACCGCCGCGGATAAAAAGAAAACAAAGGCTAAGAGGCCAGCTCCTACTGATGGGGCGAGTCGCCGCAGCTTCTTTTCATTGGAAAAATCGAGAGGAGGAGAGGAAGACGAAATAAAGGTGCAATTTCATCGTCCGTGAACGTGAGCATTTAATCATTAAAGCTTCCCTGAGCGAGAGAGAGTTGAGAACTAGTTGTTGCTCGTTTATTACGGCCACGAGGCGGTTTTACGAGTGGAAGCTGTTTTTGCGCTCGATAGTCGCTCTCCATAGTGTTGCTGCGTGGAAAAAGAGGAAAATTTATTTGAAAACGCCTTATCATCCCCCAGTAAACTAATTACCATCGCCGTCATAAAACGAGCGGCAATCTTTATTATCCAGCCATTCGGGAGTAGCCACTACAACCGCCATTAATCGCGACTCCCAAATTGCCTCCGTACGACGAGGACAAAAAAGGGACAAAAGCACCTATACTCGCATGTGTGTGTGTGTGTTAGTTAGACCCTCCCGAAAAACCCTATGGACGACAAGGACATCAGCGCAGATAAGAAGCGTGTGCGCGCGCGGGTACCGCAACAAAAACAAAAGGATCGCCGCCTCGTCGTGAACACGAAGGAAAAAAAAAAGAAAGAGAAGAGAAACGAGGGAAAGGAAGTTGGCCCCCTCGTCGTCGTCGTCGTTGTTTATATCGATTACCCCCTCTGGCTCGACCTTTTCCGCACGCAGCTTCCTAAACTAATAACCTCTGGGGGGCGCGCGTGGATAAAGAATATTATAAGGATCCTACGAGAGAGAGAGCGCGTTGAAGCTTCGGACGTAATTATCGACTGCGATAATGAAACGTCGGATTTTAATGCTACTCCCGCACACACACACTGCTGGCTAATTTATGTAAGGCAGTGCTATAAATAAGGATCAGCGCTATCGCGCGCGATGATGTTCTTATTTTCTCCCAAGTCTGTCTGTCTGTGTATATGTGTGGGGGTTATACACACGCGGCGATGTTTCGTGATACCCGAAGATAACTCAATTTGGCGATGCTACGTGCCGTTACGAGGGTGTTTTCTTTCTTTTTTTCTTTTTTGCTCCCACTGCTTCTCTTTTTTTTTCTCGATGCTAGCTTGCCGACTGGGACATAAGCGATATTGTTTTTTTTTCTTCTTTCTCTCCTCTGGGGGAAAATTAATTTCCCGCGTCGTAATGCGTCTTTTTCTATCCGAGATTACATTCTTTCCGAATGTGTATCCACTGAATAATAACGGCTGAAGCGGGAAAAGTTGGAAAAACAAGAAAATTGTTATAATATCGTATTCCCGATTTCTCGGAAAAGTAATATCCATAAAACTGTTGACTCCCCAAGTTAAAGAAAGATCAGAGGCACATCACAAACTTCCCTCTCTATTTGTCTTCGCTCCTTTCTCCCACTCTATAGCATCTTCCAGACAGTGACGAACGCGATAATTCACTTAAATAAATCTCCCCCGAGTGGAAATCTCATACGGCTCGAAAAACTCCGGGCAACTCAAACAACGCACTCGAGAAATACGAAACTCGATCGATCGCGTATATGAAAAAGAAAAAAACTGTTTACCGCTTCGTATCAATCAAACTCGTGGAGGCAGCGGCGGCTGATAATGCAGATAAGCCTCGTCCCTCATAAATTAACGCCCCGAGATAAGTGAGCGTATACATGTATAGACGGCCAAGGAAGAAAAAAAAAGCGAAGATGAAGACGCCGAAGGAAGTTACGGAGCTTGACGGGAGCTGCTTTATCTCGTGGATAATGCAAGCTTGGCGCGGTATAATGTCCCGGGGTTATGCGACCTTCGTCTTTCTCTCTCTCGCTCTCCGAACCGCTGAATTTTTTATTAAAAGGCCCGGAGGACAGGATGGGCTGAATTTTCCACGAAATCAATGTCGACTGCCGCGGGAGTTACTTTGTATCTCAAGGGGCTTTCGAAGCTTTCTCCGTCTCTCTCTCTCTCTCTCTCTCTCTCTCTCTCTCTCTCTCTGCCTCTGTGTGTTATGAATTGAAGAAGCCAGTTCAGCTCTGCGGGGCTTGATTGTAGTCGTGAATTATTAGGGGATCGAGAGCCGGCGAATTGTATTTGCGGGGACAAGCCGAAACTCGTTGAAATCTGTTTCGCCGCTTTGGGACACGACAAAAGCCGCTTTGATTAATCAGATTCGCGCTGATATAATGATAAGTCTCCTCGAAACGAAATCAGCGCGCGGAAAAGAAGAAGAAGCCGTACATACAGCATAGAGGAGCGGCGGAAATAAATAGCCTCGTGGAAAAGCGAAAAAAAGCTCGGCTACAGCACCATTTCTCCTCATTGTTCCGCCGTCCAGCCATTTCTCTCGGCCGTCTGTTCATCACTTCTCCATCGTCTCGTCGCTCTATCTCCACTCTCGTTTGGCCGTCTCTCGCTCTCTACGATCGGCCCCATTTCTGCCGGCGGCTGCTGCGGCCGAATCGCTGCACAGCTGTGCGCGCGATTCCATAAATAAAGCCGGAATTCTCAGCTCTGCTGCCGCCGCTGCTGCTTCGTATTTCTCTCTATCTCTCCGTTTTCGCGGAGAAGAAGAAGAAGAAGAAACGAGAGAAAGTAGTCTCTGGCCAGACGACAATAAAAGGGCTGCGCTGCCGTACTGGGATTACGCCGAGGTTAAGGTTGTAAGTCAGAGATATGAGATTTCTCGGCAGTTTGTCAAACGGCGCGCTCTGCTCTCTAAAAGTTTCCGATAGAAATGAGAAATCGAATGAATAAATTCTGACTCACCGACGCCGTCTTATCTCTCTCTCTCTCTAGCTCGAGTTCGCATAAATTCGCGGTGACGTGTGTGTGTGTGTGTGTGTGTGTGTTGGCCGGAAAAAAAGGGATCGACACCCCTGAAACAAAGGGACGGAAAAAAAGAAAAAATGGATCGCGATTGATGCCATTAGATGCGCGGGGGAGTGTGCACGCCGTCGTGTTTGACTTTCCGCTCTCTATTTCGTACATATAGAGTATGTGTGTGTGTGTGTGTGCGCGTTAAAACGGACGGAGAGTGGAGCCATAAAGTCGGATTTAGACACCCTCGCAGTTTTGAGCAAACACACGAGAGGTTGATGCGAAAAAGGATCTCGACAAATGGCGAGCGGATGACGTTTTATTGAAACAGGGGCGGTTTCTCGAGCTATCGAGTAAGAAAGCCTCTCTTTTTAGACAGTAAGTGCACTCGGTGTATTATAAGCAGGAAATAATCTCGGAACTTCATCTTGGCGATAATAACCCTAATTTATAAAGATACGCCAAGAGAGTCATTAGTAGATAACCCTCCCCCACAACGTAGAGGAAGGAAAAAAAACGATTCGCCGGCAAACAAATCATCGTAACAACAGGCAATAAAGCATAGAGAAAAGCGAATTTATCGCCTCGGCGCGTCGGTGATAAACCCGAGCACACACACACACATATACACACACACACTCGTCGCGACGGCAAAAAGGGGTAAGGAAAAGCAAGAGTAGCAGCACCGAAGAAGGAAGGAAGTAAGTAAGTAAGTACGAAACGAGATAACGCGCGAGTCGTCGCGTGCAGCGGGCGCCTGCACGCGATGAATTATATTTAGGAAAGGTCGCCGCCGTAGCCGCAGACGTTTTTGCCTTGGGTGAAACGCAGCTTTAGCTGTCGCTCTCTATACGTGTGAGGCTTTCTTCCTCTTCTTCCGCTTCCGCTTATTGTTACTTCTCTCCTTTCGAGCTTTTGCGAAAGTGCGAAATCGACTTGCAAGCGTGAAAGAGAGCTTTTGACAATTTTAACGGGCTGTTTTGACGTCGGTACGCTTAATCCATACTTTGACATCTCGGTTACGAAATTCCCTCTCAAGAACGCTTATGCAAAGCAAAATCGCGCATTCAATAACGAATCATAATTCTGCGCAATAACTCAGCCGCTTGGAATTAGTCTGATATGCGAGAGCGTTAAATTTCTAATGTAAATCCGCCGCTCGATATCTCAATCCTTGCTATACGACTATGCGCAGTGTATAATAATCCGTGTCCGGAGATAAAAAGCGCGTAACACAATCTCCTCTACTCGCGCAAAAATTATATAATCCCTCGGTTTCGAAAACGCTCGACTATATACAAAGGAGCACACTGCCTGAACTCGGAGGTGAGAAATCGCGTCCGAGATTTATTATCCCCGGCGATATTTACGAGCGCCAAAGAGAGAGAGAGAGAGAGAGAGAGAGAGAGAGAGAGAGAAGTAAAGTACTGATCCTTTCTGCGCGCGCAAGTATATATAACGAGGAAAGAGCTGGTCCCGCGCGCTCTCTAATTTGCAGCAATTTGCGGTCACCTCGCCGCGCGCGTTGCCGAGAGTCACGTGAACGTGGAATATAGTAGTGTGTCTCGTACACACGTACAAACTCCTTTCTTCTCACTGCGGGTAGTAAAATCGCGGAATATCGATTGTCTGTAGTAGCAGCGCGCGCGAGCGGAGTGATATAATGCGCGGTGAAAGTGCGCGCGCGAAACGCGATTAGAAAGTGGAGACACAAAAGTGCGAGTATATAGCGCGCGACGTGTATATCGAACGGTTTTATTATTGTCGTTATATTATCGCGTTGAAAGGAGAAAATGCAAGCGCGAGCGAGCGAACTATACTGGTTATTTAATTTCTTCTTCCGGCTATGGCGCTCGTTCTTTTTTTTTTTTTCTGTCGCGTATAGTTGCGTATTATGTACGGCGAGAGTCGGGTTTTTTACGCGAGGCAGGAAGAGACTCGTTTTGTCGCTGTGAACGCTTGGCTGCACATAACAAACTTTCAATACGCAAGCTTCGGTTGTCGATTAATTAATCGCAAATAAATAATCAAACGAGCTCGCAGAATATCGCTCGGAATAAAGTCACACATAACGGAATGCACAAAGCTCACTTCGGCATATCGCATCCTATAAAACCGAACTATTTCCCCGCAGCAGCAGCAGCAAAAGGAAAATCTCGAGCGAGCGAAGCATCCACGGTATCCGTGCGCCTCTAAAATAGAAATCGCGTAAAAAACATATCGGAGCAGCAAAACCTCCTCGCGAAATTGATTTCTATCTCCTCTCTCGCGATCCATCTCTCTCTCTCTCTCTCTCCTCTTCGCTGCTGCTGTAGCTGCATTCCCCGCGTGAAATCCATTGCTGTTATGTGTACGCGTGTGTATAGAGAGAGAAAGAGAGAGGAGATTCCCGGCGTCGTCTCTCTTTTTCGCAGAGTCGCGTAAAAGGCAAAGCCGAGAGAGTGAATGACGAGAGGCGCCGCGACGTCGCGACGCGCTTCTTGCACGTCACTCAACTGTTTTCCGTCTCCGCTCTAAAGCAGCACTCTTTTCGCTCTTCGCTTCACTTCGCACTTCAAACGCTATACGGAGGGGGCGCTAATGTGCGCGTGTGAGAGTTATAGAGACAGGGTTTTGAAGGTGATGAAAACGGAGACGAGAACGCTTTTTTTTTACTCGAATGTTGCAGCAGCAGGTAGATCATTGTGTGACAATTGCAACTGGATAATACTGTATATGGACGTAGAATCGCAGAGAGGGTGTATCGCTTCGAATCAATACTAATATATACACACCGTCTCGCCCTTCCCAGAGTTGAACGGCACGCAGAGGAAATTCAAACCGACGAGACGACGTGTGTCGAGCTGTTCACGCGTGGCACGTCCTACGTGCACGCTGCGTTAGATGCGTCTCGTCGTATACTCTCTCGCGCGAGAGAGAGAGTGTGAGCGAATAATTCACCGACGACAACGGAGAGATCGAGAGAGAGACGACGTGTGCATATACAACATTGCGTCACTCCGTATACGAGCGACGGCAGCTGCCGTGCGCAGATTCGAGGGAATAATCGATATCTCTCAGCATCATGGGAACGGGGAATTTTTTTCTGCCGCAATCGCGAGAGAGCGTAATGACCGTAATGTACAGTGCGTTTTGTAGCTGGACTTTCTAATGGTGAAAGCTGGCTCTTTTTTGCGCAGCCGAGTAGTTTGTCAAGTCACTATGCCACAAGTCGTCATAATAACAAATGACATAACAAGGGTCATACGAATTATAAAAGGCTATTATTAAAAGCAGTTGATGCATGAACGGCACAAGCAATGGCGATCTCGACATAGGGTCATAAGGCGCTATATATATGCAGTGCGCGCGCATCAAAGTGATGAAGGAAATGAGATAGCACCTGTTCGCCACCTATCGTCGCTAGACAGAGGCTAGACAGCCGCAGAAAGATCAAGCGGTGAGGGAAAGGCTAATCCACTATGATGCTCTTCTATACTATGGTCATACGCGTAGTCTCCAGTTAACGGATCATTTTTCTCAGCGCAAGTAGAAACTACCGAGATTGATCAGACAGTTGAAATACAAATCGCACAGGCGCTCTGTACAAATAGCTCAAGAGCAATCATGCGCCGGTGTTTTCGCTCCACAGTCGCAAGCTCTCCCAAATAGAAACCTTATAGCGGCTCAACCCTCGGCAAAACCCATCATCCCGTAGCACAGCAGCAGCAGCAGCAGCAGCCCTCTCTCTCTCTCTCTCTCTCTCTCTTTCTCTCTCCAATTATTCCAAACCTCTCCATGCCTCTCTCCGGCAAAGTTGCCACAGCTTTCTCGCAAAGCGCAAACTAAATCGTCCCTCGGCTTAAAGCGTCGGCGATTCGCCATACACACGAAATAATACGACGCGACGCAGTAACAGCAGCAGCACACAACAAGTGATTCCATTAATACCCAGACCCGGTAATTCTCTCTGTAGCGCATCGAGAAGAAACGAGGCGTAACGAGAGGATTGAAATCTCTCCCCCGTCGGGGCCAATTCCCTGAGCTTATTTCGGAGGGAGAGCGAAGGTGGAGAGCTTGCGCGAGAGCGAGAATTACGCGCGAGATAACGATTTACGAGGAGATAGACACGCGGAGGTATATATACAGTCGATAAGTTAGGGACAGAGTATATACGCGCGCCACATACGTGCGTGAGAGAGAGAGTATAATTGAAACGGTCGAGCGTGACGATTGGGGTAGGTGTATTATCCCGTTTGGAATTGTTTTCGGGATCAATGGGGTAAAATTTCGAGCAGAGAAGAAATAATGATAGTTTCTCTATAAAAGCCGGCTAAACAGCTTCCATGAATCAGCGATTAAGCTGGAAAAAAGAGAAATAGCCCGACAAATCGTTGCACTTATATACAGCGTGTCTATATACACAGCAGACCGCACGACAAGAATCCGCTTTATAACCGGCAATTACGCAATCCCGAAATGACGCAATGACCGGCTCCTTCTCTCGCTTCTTCTTCTTCTTCTTCTTCAATAACGTCGACGAGGAAAAAAGAAGTCGAGCGGGGGATAAAAGAAAACGCTGCAGACAGAAAGCAACGGCGGCGAGTCGGTTGTTATTGTCTTAATTCGACGCTTGCTATTTACGTAATGACCGGCTAGACCGAGTGAGCCACAGCCAAATGGATACCTTGATGCCGAGAGTCGAGTCGTTCTATACCACCATGCGACGTTACTGTGCGGACGCTATTCATTTGCGTGCGCGCCTTCGAGGAGAGAGAGAGAGAGAAAAAAGCACGACGGAAGGCTCTCTTATATACTCGTTCTGTGTATTTGTTATTCTCGTGTATATACAAGCCTCCTTTTTATTTAGTGGAACTATGCTGTCGTCGTCGAAGTGGCTGATGATAGTTTCGCTCGTTACGGCGAAACTTGTGCAGCATCAGCAGTGGCAGCCCACGCTCTAATGACGACCTATTAAATCCACCTACTTGGGTCGCGATGATAAAATGAAAAAAAGCACAGAATCACGCTCTCACGATTCGCAGGAAAATACTCTTGTCATTGCGCGGCGTTATTACGCACACAGACGATGTATAACCCGATAAAACCCCCGAGCTCTCTCGAATCTCTTCTTCTTTGCCTTCTTCTTCTTCTTCTTCAGAATTTCTCTCACGAATTCGAGTGTATGTGTGTAGGCAGTGCGAGAGAGGAAGGCTGCCATTAGGCGGCAATTATCAGCGGGAGTCTGTGGCGTGATCGTCCATGATTGCTGAACGAGGCTAAAAAGTCAGTGTGTTTTCTCCTCCGACGATCCTATTCACGGAAGATATATATAATAACGAGAGCGAAATTTCAAATTTTCGAGAGAGAGAGAAAACAACAACGAACGCCTGCAGACAAATTACACTGCACGAACGCGCGCTACTGCTATCGGCGTTTTATTGATCAGTCGGCGAGAGAACTGGTATAAACGTATTAAAATATAAAAGCTCGGGGGTATATTGCGCACATATGAGTATTATGTATCGGTATTACACACACACATCGAGTCAAGTGGCGATAAAGCATTGCGCGCGAGCGCACGTCAAAATTGAATTTGAGTTTCGAATCGCGCGCGTATTCGCGAGAGCTTTAAAAAGGATTAATTGAAAGCCCATTTTTCGCGTTTGTAAAATCAACTACAGCTGCAGCCAATACACATACCTATTCGACCTTTCAAAACCGATTACAACAATCGAGAATATGGAATATCCGTATACACGCGAAACATTAGCTCTCGCGAACAAGTACATAATTACTCTCGAGTGCTTTGCACACAGTATCGGAATAATTCTCATAAAGCGTCCGAAAAAGAAAAACCGCGCGATATTAGCGATACCTAACCAAAACAAGCCAAAGTCGCAATTATTCAGAAAGCGGTATGTTCCGGATTTGCAAGTCAAATCGTCCGTCCTATCCTCACCGCGCCGCGTATAAAATTAGTAAATTACCTCAAAACAAGGCTGCCTGCATGCGCGTGTATGTAATACACACGGAGACAGAGAACAGCAGCGGAAGGTCGAGGCACAGCGAAAAACCGAGATAAATTAGAGAGAGAGAGAGAGAGAAGCGGACGAGAATCACGCGCGCGGCGGAAAAGAACTGCCGCACGAGTGGAAAACGAGCTCTGCGCGCCGCGCAAAACAATGAGGAAAAAAGCGTTCTACTCTCTCAAAGTCTGCTGCTGCTGCAGCTCGTAAAGTGTGGTGTATGTGTGTGTAGCTCCGAGCGGCATTAGTTCTAAGAGTAAGCGATCTTTAGTAAATTAATGGTTTGAGCTTTCTCTCTCTCTGCACTCGCCGGTGTGAGGTGTAGAAAAAGTGGACGGTATATAAATGCTTCTTCTCTTCTTTCCCCGGAAAAATACTCGCGCGGACACGTTAATTTATCGATGGCAAAGTTGGAGAGAGAAGAATTAGTATTACGAGAGAGGTAAGTCAAAAGGCGAATAAAATTAGCGCGGCAAAGAAAATTCAAAGAAGTCTCTGGCTGTCGCTACTGCAGTTATTAGTCGCGGTGTTATTGATTTATTATTTAGCGCGCGCGGCATTGTTTGCCGTCCGCGAGTAAAAGCTCGCGCTCGAACGAGGACAAAGGCGGCGCGCGGAGGCAGAGCGAGAGAGAAAAAAAAGACACAATGTCGGCTTTAAGTGCCTTTACTTAATGTAATACCATTTGCAACTACTGCGGCGAGCGGCATACTGAAAGTTTATCGATCGCGTGTGTTTAATTTAATAATGGCTTTTTTTTTTCGCGCGACGTATACAAATTAGCGAACTACGCGGTGCGTTTATAACGTTGGGGCGCTTTTATCGGTGTAAACAGCGCGAGCGAGTGCGCGCCGAGTGCATTAGCTGAAATATTTATTCGAGCTTTAGCCGAAGCAATCAATTCGAAGCACTGGTTTCACGGAACACACTCGATACGTGAATTATTCACGCAAACGGGCATGACCCAAAATGAGCCTATAAGCGCGTTGATCAATATTAACGTTCTCTCTATACTTGAGACTTAAGCTTACATCGTTGCACACATCGATGAAACAAATTGCGACGGTATACATCGGCACTGCAGACTGCATTAATTAACCCGAATAGGAAACGCGCGCACGCATTGCAGCGAACGAAAGGAAAAAAAAAGGAATCCAAAAGGAGAATAACAGTCTAATCACGATTAGAGCACATGCAACGGCGCATATTTGCAACGAGAGAGCCGTCCAACTAACTCGAAGCATATTTCCTTCGCCGCAAACCTCAGCTGTGCGAGAGCCTACATATACGCGAAGAGAACATCAATCCAGCTTATGTACATCGGAGAGACTCGAGCTAGGCCAAGAGCGTAGATAACACACACACACACACACACCGAGAGCGCGAAAAAGCTACAGCGCCGCCGCCGCCGCCGCCGCGTGTTTGCGAGCGGCGGCGTCCGCCTAATTGAGGTTAACTGCTTATTTGCCGCGGCGCATTAGCGTCGCAGTGCTATAGTCTGTATTCTCGATCGTCGTAGCTCGATAAAAAGCGGAGGTGGAAAAAAAGGGTCGTCGTGAGCGACGAACGAGTCTTGACCCCCTCGAGGACGTGGGTTGAAAGGTAAAAATAGCCGGAGGGAATTTTCCAAAGGGATCACTACGTGTTTGCGCTATAGCTCTGTGACTTTTTGCAAGTACACGTGTCTGTGGGAGGGTCGACGTGATTTCGGCTTTCAAAGTTTTTTGTCGAGTTTTCTATGAGGAGTCGCGCGAGTTGATTGATAATCAATCGAGCCAGCTGTGATTAATCGTCTGGAGCAATTGATTGTAAGCGGTTGACATCTTTTGGATCCGTATAATGCCGTAACTCGCCGAGTTTCTTTTTTGCCGCATTTATGCGCGCGGTCAATCACTCTCTGCTATATAAAAGATCGTATAGAGCTTTGACTGAAACGCACTAATGATCGTTCCCAGAAATGATTTCTCGGAATCGAGATGAAAAGTTTTTCCGCCTAATTGTTTACCCGAGCGAGAGGTCGTTGAATGCGAGCCTGTGCAAAATTGCGCAAGGAAAAAAAAGGCTTCATTAGGAGGGTTACAACGATCGGCTAATTAATCAATCAGTCGACGCGGAAAAATGGCCTTTTAAAGGAAAGCGCGTCGAGCAAAAACGCGCTTTCAAAATGCAAATGATGCTTTCCTTGTGAGGTAAGACGTCGTGGAATGTCGTCGCGCGAGAGACTCGACAAATCAAAGACCGATGCCGAGAGAGAGATATTCGTGCAAAGAGAGTTGACACTTCTCGTGGCGGTTATATTTTCTTTTTTTTTTCAGAAACTGCAGAGAGGCTTAATTATTTAGCGGAAAGTGGAACGTACCTTAAGCGGCATGAGTTGATTTTAATCGATGAGTAGCAGAAAAGGAAAGATTTAAATTTATCGGTTACATACTTGTACGAGCTGGATTATACCACTACTGTACACACGTAAATATATACGAGGCGCGACGGGACGTCGTCGGAATCTCACCTGGAACAAAAAGAAAAGTCCGTTGGTTAATGAAAGTTACTTTCGTAATGTATGTATTTGATAAAGTGATTAACAGCGTGTGTGCGTATAATAAAATGATTAAGCTAATTAAACGGATTCTCGAGATTGCATAATCACGAGAGAACAAAACAATTACGTCGATACAAGTATCTGCGATAGTTGCATCAACTCGTTCATTATCTCGTTAGCCTAATCTCGTCGAACGTTACAGTTATACAGTCGAGGCATGTAAACAAATAATTTCCTCGTATATCGTTAAGCAGAAGAAAGCAGCCACAAAGTTCTGCATGCCGTCAAAAAACGATAAGACGCATGCACACTTGAAATCACAACATCTTAATTATTCCGCATAAATTCCTCTCACGCGTCGCGATATTTTTAGCCTATTAAGATATACCATCGACGGCTTTAATTCCACCTGGGCACTTAGCTCTCGCTCATGTGTCTGCGTGCAAAAATGCCCATCATAACATCGTTAAGAGCTCTCGGAAAAGCACTTACATCAGTTCATTTATCTCGCGGACGCTTTCGAACATAATTTAAAATACGAACGGCTTCTAATAAAGAACTCACGAAGATCCTTTTATTTCCCTCTGTAATTACCGCTTGCGGGCGGCTTCGTGGGATTTGTATTTTTTCAGAGAGATCAGAGCCCACATTTTTCGTAAGCAAACCGCGTCCGATTTTGCACAATACATACGTCTTCATTAGAATTCCCCCCCGCTGAAACGGGTTTTATTTTCAGTTTTCACGTGACACCAGCACACGAGCATTATCGTCTCGAGCGATTCATCGAATTGAATGCGACAGTCGCGCCGCTAATTCAGCCTCGGATAAGCAACCTCCGCATCGCCGGGAGAGACAAGAGCGAGACGGAGTGAGCGAGAACAGGTTTGCGCGGTTCGACGCACTCAACGCTGACGTCCATTAATTCATCGGAGCCTCGACAATAATTCGCCTTCATTGAGCGTCGATAAACATTTCTCTGCTTAGCAGCACATGTTTGTATAGTACGAAAACGGAGATTATCGCGTTAGTTGAAACTTGGACGGATTATTAGCCTAAATCAGAGCGCACGACATATAGACGATGTCGTTAACACATACCGAGCAAGCGTGTGCAGGCGTATAATCCGAGAAAAAGCAATAAAATACGTTGACGGAGGAAAAAAAACCAGACGCGGACAGAAAAAGTGATATATCGACTATCCTCAGCGGACTATAGCATACACCGTCACCACCACTGCGAGGCACGTGCCTGCTTTGCAAGTTAAAAGACAAAATGGTCAAGCGCGCGCGCGTTCCTTCCTTTTTTTTTCAAAGCTGCCTCTCTTTCAACTTTCAATCCGTCTCATCAATAATTCATCAAATTTTCCGAGGCGGTAACACGCGTAAACATTCCTCCGGGCGCGAGCAAAAAAAGAACGACGTTCGACACTGTTGTGTGTATATGTGTGTTGGGAGAACGGCAAAATTGGATCCTCGGCATAAATTCCACGAACGCGCTTCTTTTTTTAATTCCATATACGTATATACGTGCTAGGCACGTTTTTAGAGCGAGGATCGAGAAAAAATTGATGAATAAACAAATTAGATTTTCCTCGCTAATTGTCGAGGGAGAACAAACGACTGTTTATGCAAATCGATATGTATGCGACATTGGAAAATAGTACATCTCTTGTGCGACGAAATTTCGTCGTTATTAACCACTTGTTTTCTTACTCGCGCGCGCGCCTACGTCGTTCAACTTTACGATCTATAATAGGCTCCATTAAACGGGTATATATTTACGATTTTCTTTTTTTTCACTCGATAATAGGCGAATTTTGTCTGTTTACAAACAAATTACACTCGGCAGCGCAAAGTGCCCCGTAATTTCAATCAAGCCGTGCGCAACAACAAAAAATCAGCGACAAAAGGAGTCTTGGCGCAAAATAACGCGCTCAAGAGAATGAGAAGAACAAGAAGAAGAAGCAAGCGTAGTCGGCACAAGCACATAGAAAATGACAATACTCGCGTCGTCGACCTTGGATTTACTCGCTCGTCGGGTAATTATATACCAGTCGTAAATAAGCGACGCGCAGTTGCGGCGCTGCATGCATGACGAGCGCGAGCGCGGAGTCATTATGCATTTTACGTGTGTGTGTGTGTGTGTGTGTGTGTGTGTGTGTGCGTATAGTATAGTACAGAGCGACACAAACAGGCTGCGGGCGATTTATCGCCGCGCGAAAATCCGAGCCCGCGCTTTCCCGCGCCGATAATGCGAAGAAAGTTCGAGGGAGGATAATCGCGCGCTCAGCTCGTGCGGCTGCTAATAATGGATATGGCTCTCTCACTCGCTGCCGAGAATTATTATTTTAATACTGGCTCCAGGGATCGATCTGATTTCGCTCTTTTTCTCTCTCTCTCTCTCTCTCTCTCTCTCTCTCTCTCTCTCTCTCTCTCTCTCTCTCTCTCTCCCGTGTATGTAAGTGCCCACTTATGTGTCGAGAGTAAAACGCTTTATTTATATCTCGATGCTTATCGGGCCGATAATTCCCGCGAAAATGTTGTATACTCGTATAAACCAAACTGCGAGAGTTTATTGGATTTACTATTTGTTTCCTCCGCAGTGTACTTACTCGTTTACGAATTGAAGCTCACGGGGAGAGAGTATATTGACCTATCGCGCACAGTCGTACATTAGCATCAGCTGTGCTGCGGGTGATTCGTTATTCGCTTTCAAAGGAAAAGCTGCGCGAGCGCTTTGAATTTCAATAATCTTCACGTGTGTTTACTCGCAATTCCAAGCGGTATCTCGAGAGTACTTTGTCGAGCCGCTCGCGCGCGACTGTTGACTCGGAATAATCGAACGAACCGCTCGCGCGCATTATGTAAAAGCAATAACATCGCAACGCTGCCAGAGAGAGAGAGAGAGAGAGAGAGAGAGAGAGAGAGAGATAAACAGCATCCGCTAATGTGTCAACGTTTACCTCGCAAATAGTTTTTCTCTCCTCGACTCTACAGCCGCGATAATATACGCAGAAAGCGATATAGCTTCTGCCTTTTTCGCTCTTATGTGTTTGCATAAATCCGCGCACACATAGGTGCAGTTTAATGTGTATATCGCGACGACGGAGAATATCGCGTGTTCTAAATTCTCCGATGCTCCGAACGGCGACACGCTACACTTTGTTGTCTCGAGGTTAATGGGTTCTGACGCGCGGCGGACAAAAAGACACTACTATGCCTTTCTGACCTTTTTCTCTCGCGTCGTAAAATATCAATGCGCAAGATATTCCAGATACGCAGCAGCAACGGCAGCTTTTTTCTCACTTTGTGTCTCCTCGTATGTTTGTTATTCAATTTCGAGAGAAGCTCTTTTGGTTTCGAAACTTATTTTTTGTGCCGTCTCGACGAGACGACGACGACTACGTGAATTATGTATTTTAATTTATTCCCGCGCGTTTCGCATGCAAATTCGAGTGAATCGCTGATTATCGTATGTTTCTGAAAAACATACACACGCGTGCGAGCGCATACCTTGCTCAAGCTCGTCTCTCTCTCTCTCTCTCTCTCTCTCTCTCTCTCTCTCTCTCTCTCTCTCTCTCTCTCTCTCTCTCTCTCTCTCTCTCTCTCTCTCTCTCTCTCGTTGCGTCGAAAGTCAACCCCACGAGTGAAGCTAATTACCCATTCAACAGGAGAGGGATACGATCCATTCACTCATTGTCATCCCTCCCGGTATACAATACAGAGTAGCCCTCCATTTTAAAATCGATCTCTCGTCGGTGGTGGTATAGCCGCAAACTTTTCGGCGGAAATTTCACCGCGACGATAATGAAGTTTCGCGACGACGACGGCGCGCAATTAATGCAGCCGTGTGCCTTGATGCATATTTATGGGGCTGGCGTACTGCTCGGCTGAAAGAAATGGAACAGATTGGTATCCGGACATGGTGTCTCCGGTATGCCAGCTGCCCCCGACATCGTCCCTCGGCAGGAAGCAGCCCTCGCGCGTTAATAATTCGGCCCCGTTATACACTTCTCTTGTTTTTGTTTTCCGACTGTTTGCTTTCGTTGTGGATTATTTTCTGAGATTTGTGTGTACCGTTTTCGTACAGAATTGAAAAAAAAGCGAATATTTCGTGAACGTTTCCGATTAAACTTAATCTCCGTCATGTTTTTAATTAAAGCGCAACAAAGTTGAGAAACAAGTTATAAGCCAGTGCACGGCGTCATTGTTTTTCCCTCGAGATCTACGAGGTCAGCTCACGCTTCTCTAATCATCCCTCGATTCCATTATGCGCAACCCGGCGAAAAAAAAAAACGCGTAATACCAAAGCGGCAAACGAGCCTCGGAGTCCTAACTACAAACTACTGTGGCGTAATCCAACCGAAGCACTGCAAGATTATACGCAGACTCGCCGCGAGCGCCGCGGAATTAATCGACCGGGCTTGGAACTACCATCGGACAAAAAAAAAGCTGTAATCTCGCCGATTGAATTGTCAGCCCGTAATACTAGACGCTGTTTCTTTTTTGCGGGTTAAACGACCTTCGCGGCAATCACTGCGCTGTGATTACAAGAGGTGTGGGATAGATCTTTAGCCTCTACTACTTACGTACGGTGATCAATATATTCTATAGGAAATGTTACGAGAAGCTCTAACGAATACCCAGATTATATCCCTCTTCAAGTCTCCTGAAATCCTCAGCCGCATATACAGAGCGAGATCAAGTTCAACAACCTCCGCGCGCGATATCGCGTGCGCGCGAATCAAAAAAGCTCGCGTTCGCGCGCATCAAGCCTCTCCCATTAATCGTCCAATAAGCCGCAGAGCAGCGGCCGCCGCCAAAATCCATCCAAAGTGAAATACGAGGCATCCGCTGCTAAAAGGCCTCCTGCAGCTAGCTCACCCCCGCGCTATACCGATAAATCAGCAGAGCAGAGCAGCAGCAGCAGCAGTAGCACTTTGATCTAACGCGAGCGTCAAACGAGCCTCTAACGCGAGCTTTTGGCGTTTCGCGCTCTAATCTGTCTCTCGAGTTTCTCTCTGATGCACGTGCGTGCCGTGAAACCATCAGCCAGAGGTGTGTAGCATTCTGTTGGTCATGGCTGCCACTGGTTATTAAGTTAGTTTGACCGCCAGCAGCGGTTTGCGGAGAAATAAAGCCGAGCGTATATACGTATATGTGTATAGGGAGTACATATGGAAGAGGTGACGAATGGCTGGAGGATGATTTGCTGTAACGCAAGGGTTTTGCGTTATAGGAAATATTCGAGGAAGCTTGTTAACTGCGAGAGTTACAGCGTATTTGTTTTGGGACTCCATAGAGTATTGAGCCACGAACACTGCCTTCCATGAACGATTATTCCGAAAATGGAGTGTGTATTGTGTACGCGTGTAATAAGTGCATACTCCGGGTCGACAATTTCTCGAGGTAAATTCACGAGCACCAACGCCTGATGATCGACGGCTACATGGCAGGTATATACGACGTTGAGAAGTAGGGACGACGACGCTCGTTATAAAGGTCGAAGATGAGGGGGGACGATATGCGCGCGAGGCTAAATTAAAACTTCATTCTCGGAAATAAGAGAGAGGCGCAGTAGTCCGGCGTCGTCGCGTGATGACGCGTTGTTTGCTGTGGGCAGGAACTAGCTGACTTTCGCGAAACTTTTTTGATCGAACAACCCGACGGAAAAAGGATGCAAAGAACCGGCTAGTCGAGAGATGATTCAACGCCAACGAAGATACGCGCGTTTTATTACCTCTATCGATTCGACCGAATTGGAAAGCGTATATAAGCGTTAGGCAGTAAATAACGCGCGTTATCAAAATTATTATCGGGCACGACAATCTTCCTGAAATCGCATGTTGTATATCTTTTTGGTAGCGCAGCTCACACATAAATTACACCAAGCCTGCCTCTCGTGCTAAATTTATAGACAGAAGTACATTTAATGCACTCCATTAAATATGCAAACGCGCAAACGACCTTAACTCCCTTACGGCTTTGAAGAACCAAGGGCGAAAATATTTTGCTCAAACAATGTATCCGACGAATCACTCAAATAATCAAACGGACATCAAGAGTAACGTGTACAACACACGGAACGCCAAGTAATCGGCTATTTATCACGCTCTATCAACAGCCATAAATCAATCGGTCAGACCATCACCTGCCCACTATATACATCCCGACCATCTAAAAGAGCGCTACACGACAAAGGAAAAAAAAAACACATCGCCGAAGAATAAACAAACACGTCCAGTATAGTAGCACGCACACTCCCTTCCGCGCACAACAACCCTTGTTTTTGTTATATTATTGTCACGCGCGCGAGAGAGAGAGTGACTCACGCGATAAAACCGCTGCATGTATGCGTAATATCAGTCCGAAATATCGCGCGCGCCGTGTTAAAGGGTAACTTTTCATGCGAGACGCGAGTATCGATCGGTCGTCGCAAAAATTATACATGCGAGAGGGAGAAAGGGAGGGGGGAATATATACGTGCATAAAGCTTATCGAGTCTCGCCGGTTTTCCGAGACCGAGTTTTACACGCAATTAGCGCGCGCAATCTTTTCCTTAATTAAAATTACTGTCTCGCGACAGACCGATCTCGTAGACGATAACGGCGCGGACGGCTTTTCATTCGCTCTCTGGCTGCAGTGTCGCCGCGATGTAATTGAGAGATAAGGTCGATGTTTCTTACACGCGCGCAAGCGAAATTTTGCGAGCTTCTTTTTCGCACTACCGATCACTTTCGCTCGGCCGAACGAGTTTGTTTGTAATCTCGTTATATTGAAATTTGGATTGATTTTTTTTTTTTTTTTTGAAAAAACGATGTTTCCTGCGCGATTGACATTGTCGTCGATCGCGTATGTATATATAGTTAAGTATATCGCACTCACTCCATGGTTTTTACACGGCGTTACGTACAATGCGCTATTTGCATAGTCATGTGTATGTGTTTTCGAAGATTGATGGTAGAACGATATACTATCGTAATAACAAACGAACTGTTAATGAAAAGCATTTACCGTAGCAGGACTAACAAAAGTCATTTTTGGCATAGGAGGTATGTAACCTCTATATGCACACTCTGGGCGTAGATTGTGATAAAGGAAGAAGTACGCCATCTATCTTCGCTTGCCAGAGACTACACAGTCGCGGGAAGTTCAAGCGGTGGGAGAAAGGCCAGTCCAAATCTCGGCGCTACTACTGCTAATTCTGCGCTATCCACACATCGTCAAAGTGGCGAATCTTTTTCCTCCGTGTGTATAAGAACTATATTGCTTTTTTGTTACTTTCAATCGAATTAGAAGATCGTCACACGTTTTTTCGGGAAAACCAAAAGCCACAACTCAATCCAAAAACCTCGCCAAAAACAAGCATCGACAGATCGAAGCCGTTCGATCTCTCTGTCCGCGGCATTAATTACGCGCGTTCGCGCGCACATCCGTTTGTTTGGACGCGAGAGCGGACGCATCATTGTTTATTCGGGCCAGCAGCTATATACCAGAGAGAGCTCTATACAGGCCGAAAACAATTCACATGGTCGTCGAGTGCTGCTACTGCTATTTTCGCCGCGTCATCTCTCGCGTGATGGAACGTATTTTTTTCTTTGTTTCCAGCTAGCGTACGGGATCGAGGGTGTATAGTATACGATGGTATATTGAAATGTTCCTTTGACGAAGCGGTGAAAGGTGGGGTTTTAATTAGGCTTTGATAAGCACGCGTTGGGTTATGGATACGTGACGTCGGCTGTTTGATTAATAAGCGCGCGCGGCGATAGAGAGAGTTTGATGCGTATCGCTTACTGCTTTGTATATTCGATAGTCATGAGCTCTCGTTTGAAACAAACATATAGAATAACGCAATCTTCTCGTCCAGTCATCGTTTCTCATTGTTGCGGGGAAAATAATAATAGCCCGGATTCTGACACCTCTCCTCTCCAAATTAGAACGTTTTATTTCCGATACGTAATTCCCACGTGTCAATCTTCGTGTATAATGACAGAGGCGAAACTCACGCGCCGCACGTGGAAAATGGATCGAATCTGCCAGCTCATTTCCATCCTGTGTGTGTTTTACGTTACATCAGACTCGAAAACCGCTCGTGTGATTTATTCGTGGAACACACAACACCGCCCACGAAAAAAAAAGGAGACCGAGTTCCTTGACTCCTCGCTCACAGGATTTTCTTAGCAAAGGGGAGCGTCGCGTCGACGCAAAAGAAGGTACAAGAAGGACACAATAAAAATAGTCGAGCAAGAAAAAAGCCAAGAAGAAGAAGAAGAAGCAAGCAAGCAGAAGGCGAAGCTGGCGGTCCTCTCGCGCTTCGTTCCGGTATTAGTATCGCCGCACGGACAGAAAATCCCGTGATTTATGTCGCGCGCCACAATGCGGGAAATCCAAAAAGGGAAAGCGCGCTGTGTAGTCTAGTGTGCGGGAGAGACACGCAGACATTGCTCTCGGTGTGTTTTATGGCTTCTTTGTCGCATAATCGTAAGCGAGAGCGAGAGAGAGAGAGTTCAGTCGCTCGAGTTTGGCCAAGTGATTATCTGGTCTGATAGGACGAGACTTTTTTTTTTAGTTTCGCGAGAAAATGTCGAAGACGACGATACTAATTTATCGCGAGATGAAACGACTCTCCCTGTCTCTCTCTCTCTCTATATCGCAATCATAAAAGAGCAAAGATACCGCTGTTATCGTAGCGGATCTATTGTCGCCTGTACTATACCCGCGCGTAAAAGGAATCTTTTCCCATAAAGGAGGCGAAACGCCGCTCGTAAATAAACCGATCTATCAACGTCCGCGCCGTTAAGAAAAAGGCAGAGCCCCGTTTAATTTCTAAAATATACACGCGCAGTAGAGCGGTGGCGAATAATAACAATAAAAAAAAGCCAACAGCAGCGGCATCGAAGCAGGCGTAGGAGAGAAATCGAGCGTGAAGAAACCGAAGCGTAACAATGCGTATACACGAGGGAGGCGGCGAGTTCTCTCTCTCTCCCAGGTGCATAAATTTCGCTGTTTGTTGTCATGACTACGTGCGAATGCATAAGTGCATGTTTTATCGAGAAAACGGCGGCGGTGGCGGCGCTTGTTAAGCGAATTGCGCAACGAAAAAAAAAATCGTCCGAGAATTTATTGTTCTCTGCCGCGACGAGAGCGTAATTGAATTCGACGCTGAAGACCCGGAGAGAATCTAACGCACTCGTTCCTTTTCGCGTTTCTCCATAATCCGGCGAGTAGTAGTATAGTAGTGGTAAGAACGCCTGAGAGAGAGAGAGAGAGAGAGAGAGAGAGAGACAGTCAGAGGCGGCGTAATTTATTAGCACTCGGGTGGGCGATGAGGCACTTCGTCTGTCGGCTCTTTTCGCCTCGTCTTTTGAGCAGCAGCAGCAGCAGCAGCGAAGCTCCTCTCTCTAACCCCCGCGGGAGAACAACCGAAACGCATTAGTCACTCGTCCGGCAATTTGTTCATTTCTATTTTTAGTCACGTCGCGTCGTCGTCGCAAACCCTACACGTACACTAGCTGCTCTTCGTGTGTTTTTCCCTGATGCTCCTTTTCGTCTGTGGGGTCGGCTCTTTTACGCTCTCTTGCGAGTTGTTACACGCGCGAATTCGAGTGATTTCAGGGGTTGGCCAGAGATCTCTCTCTCTCTCTTGGCCAGTGAGCTATTTACATAAACATGGAATTCCGATGGCAGCGGGGGTTCATGTAACTTTCGAGGGTGAGATCGAGGCCCTCGAGGCTATGGTTTACTTACATCTTCACTCGCGAGCTTCTTTTTTATCTATCGGAAAAATTGTAAGAGAGTTGGCGGCTTTATTTATTTTTTTTTTTTTTTCACTATTCCCCCTCGTCGTGAAAATATAAATCTCCCGACCATAAAGGACAAGTGCTATACTGTGGCGGTCTGCGAAAAAAAAAATGACGTCGAATAAACCGGGAAATTGGCCATTTTTCGCACGCGCCGCACACACCACACTCTCGCCGCCTCTGTATCGACGAGTTCATTCTGCCAAGCGCGTGGACACGTTGTTTGGAAGCGGTAATCTTATTTCGGACGTCGTATTTACTTTTATCTCTCCGAGGGGGATGATGAAAAATACGTTCGTGTGTGGGGAGTGGAAAGAGAGAGAGAGAGAGCGAAATTTCAGGATTTACTTCGACGAAAGCGTATGTCGCTTTGATGTGCCTTTATATCGGCAATTTCGGAGGCATTAAGCGGCGCGAGCTCGATTGAATTTAATCGACAATCGGTAAACACGCGCACTGCGCACCTCCTCTCTCTCTCTCTCTCTCTCTCTCTCTCTCGCCGCCACAGCGACGCTAATTGCGACGAGCGTTTTTCACCTAACGCCGTTACATTTATCTGAATACACACACGCGAGACTATTATCAGTTCTGGCTTATCGTGTCTCTGTGTACACCGAGTATAATATAAACAACTCGAGCACACGCGGTATACGAGTATAAAAGTACCGAATCTCGATAAGGACGCGGAGCTTTTCTTCGGCTGGGATTTTAAATCTTTAAATCCCCACCTGCAGCGCTGCTGGAAGCGAGTGCGACCCGGAATTCCTAAACAAACGGACGCGACTGGCCTAACAAGTACTATGATGGGTATACGTTATATATATATATATATAGGAGAGAGCCGCACGTAAATGGAGGGATGATGCTGGGGATCGAGAGAAAGAGGAGACGAGATACACCGACTGATGCAGTGTGTATAGTGGATGGATACACTCGTGCCTGGCAAATCATCCGCTGCTTTGCTATTCCGATATCGAAGGCTCTAACAAAGCCCGGAGAGGGTACTTATAACGGGAGAGTTGCTTCGGACGCTGCGAATCTCTTGCGCGCGAGCGAGAGAATAATGGCTGTGTATATATGCTCAGTTAGAATGTTAACGAACGTTTGATGCTATCTCTCGGAATATTCATACGTGCATGACGTAGGTATACACATCGAAACTCGTTGCTCGCGCCATTTGCATGTTTACGAGCGCGCAACGTGTGTGCAGTGAAATTCGGTTGGAAGATTTCGAATGTATATATACGTATTCGAAGTGAAGCAAAATAAAGAGGTAAACGCGGAGGGGCGCAGAGCAGAAACTCCCACAAATAGCCAGATAAAAGCGAGTATCAAAGATCTGAATTTCTCCAAGGCTGAGACGACGGTGGCGTGTATATATCCCACTCTCCGTATGCCTCGCTTGTCTACTCGAACAAGACCGAGTGTCACCAGCTCCTCCTACTACTCCTTGTTGACCTTCCTTATCCCCCCGTCCTCCTCTACTTACACACTTTCGAGAGAGAAAGAGAGACAGACCGGACGCGTGCGATCCATTGTCGTGTACAACTATAGTCGTCGGCAGAGATATAGACACGAGACAATGAGCGGGTATATATCCACACGATAAAAAGGACGAAAGCGATACTCCCCCCGCGCGCGGGCGCGATCCGATGCTTCCTCCTGTCTTTGTTGCATCGAGCCTACCGTGACTTTGTGATTCTCTGATGTGTGTGTATGGATGTATGAGGTCGAGTGGCGACCTTTGTATATACGGCTAAATATTTGCAATCGAGAGTATAGTATATACCCACGCGTTATTAGAGACGGAAAGGGGATGTTGCTTTTATACATAGCCTAGCGAGATTCCATTTAGTCTCTCGCCCTTCGTAGAATATCTCTCGAGACGTTTTCGTTTGATGTGTATATTACGACAATATCAGCGACGAGAGCCAATCGATGAGTAGTATATGTATGTACAATCCAGTTCTCTGCAGAGATGCAAATGTGGAGCACCGTACTCGCACGGATCGGATTCGTTTCGTCACGCACACGGGGCAGTCTGCGCAGGATGAATCTTTTCCCATCTTGGTGCGAGCGCGTGTACGTCTGCAAAAACAAGTCTATCGAAGGTAGGTACACACAGCGCAAAAAACAAAGAAGCAGCTCTCGCGCGCGAGAGACAAAAGCTGGGGAAGAAGAAGAAGAAGAAGAAGCAGAAGAAGAAGAAGAAGCAGGAGAAGAAGAAGAAGAAAGAGAGAGAACTCGTTCTCGGATCAAGGGCTGCCAACTGCCGGCACAGCGGCGGCGGCGGCGGTATTACGCTCGTTACTCTCCGCTCTCTCTCTCTCTCTCGCTCTTTTCTGCAAGAGCGAGAGATGGAATGCCGTCGAGACAGCTTTGCAGGAGTACAGTGTGTGCGTGATGTGCACGATGCTCGCTCGGTCTCTCGCGCGCGCGCAGCTTCACTCATCCGTTGCCGCCGCCGTAGCCGTATAGCTCCTTATGCCCTTTTTTCTCTCTTATTATTCCTCGCGTCCGTCTCTTAACTTCCATCTTTCTCTCCTCCACCTCTGCACCGCGCTTCCTCTCGCTCTTTGTGCTCTTGGCTCTTCTTCTTCTCCGTCTCTCTCTCTCTCTCTCTCGCCGGCGATTCGCTCTGATGACGTCTCTGCTGTGCAGCTCTCTCTTCGAGAGGAGCAAAAAGGAGAAGGCGACGTCGATTGCACTCGTGCGTTTATTTTTAGTCCTCTCTCTCTCTCTCTCTCTCTCTCTCTCTCTCTGTATATCGGACGTCCATCGAGAGGAGGAGGAGAAGGAGAGATGCTTGATTGGACGTTTTCCCTGACTTTGAAATTATCCGACCGCCGGCGGACGAGTCTATACGGACGATGATCATCGTGATTTTATATGATATATCCATTTCCAACGAGCTCTCGAGGCGATTAATTTTTTAGGCGTCGATATTCCCGCTAAAAATACCTGTACACTGCAGCTCACCGACAGATGCACGAACGAACCTTGAAGTACATATCGGAGTTCCGTTGGCGCAGTTTATATAACTACCGTCCTCCCGGCGTAAAACTAAAACTGGAGCTAACAGCTGCGGCGGCCGCTTCAAATAGCCGCTGCTGCTGCTGCTCGACTCTCTTGTACGGGACTGTGTATGTATGGTTTCGCGGATCATCGAAGGATCGTCAACCGCCGGTGTATGCAAATTCCGCAAGATTGCACTTTTGTAATGATTCGCTCGTTATTGTATACCGCGAGATATCAGCAGGAGATTACGCAAATCGCTTCGACCGCACTATAGCAATGACTTATCGCGATCCTCGGCTGTGTGCGTCGGAGATTTTGGTAATTACACGATAAGCTCGAGAATTCGTCGAATCGTCGACCAAAACCGCGACATTTTTAATTCGAATTTCGCATTCGCCTCGCGTACCGATAAAAGTCAGATCCTTCTCGGTCTTAATTGCGACGCCGAAAATCGATATTGGGAAATACGCGCGAGTAAGTCAACGCTCTCTCGATAACGTTCCCAAAAGAGATCCTCGAAGCCTCGCTCGCGCGCTCGCAAAAAAAAAGAGAAGCCGTGTATCTGATTCACGTGCGCTCAACTTTCTCTTTTGCCTGTAGGAGGAGGTCAAATCTCGGTATGTGTGTGTACGCGAAAAGCATCGATAAATCGCGAGAGCCACAGACTCTCTGAGCCAAATTGAATACCGATCGGGTATAATATTTTCGACGAGAGCCGCGTAATTGAATTTCCGACCGAGGAATTTTGTTCGCTTTGGGATCGAATTATAAGAATCTCCCTTTATTATTGAGAAAACGCAAATGAGATGAAGCGCAGAGCAAATAACACGCGGCAGCTACTCCATTAAGAAATAAAAGCCCCAAAGTTTTTCAAGCACCTCTTTTGTGTATACACAGAGAGATAAGTCGCGTAACACGCAAACTCTCGGATTTGCGTTATACGACGCTCGTTCGAGGTACAGTAAGAAACTACAGAGAGGAGGTAATGCTAATTACGTCTAAAAAAGCGGCGTCGTAAATTAGCCGTTCGAAAAAGGCCGGAATAATAACCTGCACATACACGAGGGACGACACACAATGTGGCGATGCGCCTTTGAGTTTCAATTTCGCAATAACGACGCAACAGTCGAACCAAACGGTTCTGCACATACCCCGCGTATTACGAGTATTCTAATTCTTCGTCTCGCAGCCGTTATAATAAAAACAGACGTGGCGCAGACGACGACGCATGCACGCGAGATCCCGGCTACGATAGTAATCCCTCCGCGAAGTAAAGATCCAAGAGAGAGAGAGAGAGAGAGAGAGCGCGCAAGAAAAGCAGAGTATATAGGGAGAGGCCCCCAGATACGTCGGATAATAGATTAGCCAAGCGATAAGCATCGACCGGACGATAAGCGCATAATTAACGCGCCTCGCACGCGCAGAGAGATGTATGCCGCTGGGTTATAAGGATAATATACGTAGAACAAAACGCTTCTCGTTTCGTTTTATATACTTTTTCGATCGTCACTTCCTATTTTTGTTTCGAGTAGTAACTTTCCAGGCGCTCGAATTAATCGCGGAGAGATCGAGATATAGCCCAAAAGCTTTATGTAAAGCAACACCGCGAAGGCTATATGATTGTCGAGGGAGGCGACGACGTGGCGTAATACGAATGAAAACGTCAGGAACGAACGGGAAAAAAACGCTCGTGCGCGACCGCAGAGTTGAAGCTCCTTCGCGCAATGAAGAGATAGCGCGTGTGCAGAACGAAGGGCGAAGACGGGCGTAAAGAGGAGGCAGCGAGAAATCGAGCTGTTGGCACACAAGGTTGCCAAACCGCTTCTATATGTGCATGCGCACGACGAGTTGCAGACCCAATGTGCAGTTTACGCGCGCCGTCTGCTCTCGTTACGTGGAGGAGTCGTAACTGTCGGTGCGTTACTCTCCGGCCGCTACCGCGTGGGTTTGAGGAATTTTTATGCCGCTGTAGTTTCGAGAATTTTACACTCTAGTTCTACACTAGCTTTTAATTAGCGCTGCGCGAACCGATTCCGCTTAGTAGTTTTTCAAATTTTGCAAACGAGCTGTAGTAATTCGACTCGATATAGCATAATTAATTGACGGAGAAACGGAGGAACTCGCGAATGCATAATAATACATGGAATTACATACGATTATAATAAGAGAGCAATGAAATTAACCTTCAGTATAATTCCTGCAAAACGTTGAAACGCGCATTAGCGCTTTCACCGCAGAAAAATACCCGGCGAGCGCATTATTGAAAACAAGCGCGCGCGTGCACGAAATATACTCTCTTCGGCTTACAAGCAATAACCTACATAAAACAATGGTACCAGCACTGCTGCCGCTGTCCTTAATGTGGCAGTTGCAGGCAACGCCGGTGCGGCTCCATACCTTCTGCCCTCTTCGTTCCTTCTCTCTCTCTCTCTCTCTCTCTCTCTCTCTCTCCCCTTCGCCCTTCCCGCTCTTTTTTTTGCGCTCCTCCTTTTTGCCCCGACGCGCGCGCGAGCCTTCGTGCGGTTTCTTCGGCATCGCTTCGAAATTTCTCTCTCTCTCTCTCTCTCTCTCTCTCTTCCTTTGCCCTCCTTTTTTTGCGTCTGCCCGTTGCGCGCGCGAAATGATCGTTGTCTCGCTGCTGCAAGAATTTAAAACGCCGCTCTCGCGCGCTTTTTTTCCAACTGCTTTATCCCTCTTTTTTTCATTACACTCGCTTCGTTTATGCGCGCTGTTTGTCATTATTGATGAGCCGTGTATACTCGTTCTTTTTCAAAGCTGCGCGCGCGTTTTTTTTTTCGCTCTCGAAAATTCGTCACTTTAATTCGCGGCGCGATCAAGGTGTGCGCATGCGATTTTATAATTTTGTTTTATTTCAGAGAGTTGGCTCACTCGGCTGTAATTTTCGAGGAATCAAGGGGGCAATTTGATATTTCGAGAAGCCGAATACACGAGCACACGTCGGATTCAGAGTGAATTATTTTCTGATTATTCGAGCGAGTGCAGTGTATATGCGATATAGTGTGTAGGGGTAATTTTATGCGAGCGCGTAATTGGTAATTGCGATTGTATAATTTTGGGCATATCAAAACTCGATTTATGTTCGCTTATTTTTTAACATGTGCATTATTGATGAGGGATTCAATCGCAACGGCGTCGGCAGCCTTTCAATATTAAAGCGACGGTGTAGAATATTATGAAATTGTGAACAAAATCACGTTTTGTCGTGCGATTATTCGTATCAAAAGTAGATCTCGCTCATTATAATCGCAGTTAGTGGCGGCGGCGGTTGATACCAAGAAGGAGCTAGCGCGTAATAACATATATCATATCCGACGTCATTAAAGGACTATAAAAGCGCGATATATTCTTAGAAAGCTCGTAAACTCCTCGGCGCACTAATCAGTTCATAATCTTCCTCCACACATATATAAATCAAGCGGTCAATAAAAATAGTCGGCGCCACGATTAAAAAACCTATCTCGCGAGCATTCTTTCCGATTATTGTTCAAAATCGTTACGAGGACACTCTCATAATCCTCAAATTATCCGCAAACAGACTAATTAAACCGAATGCGGGGAATCTCCGAGACGGCAGGCGATAAATTCATATTAACTTTTAGAAATTCTAAGGAATACACACACACACACAGCACACTAAACGTCGTTGGCACGTAAATCAACCCACACATCAGCTCCTTATAAATTTAACTACCGGACGAGCAAAAGAGTGAGAGAGACAGCGAGAAACAATGAGAATTCCGTCTCTGCGGTTTCCGCCTCCGTATTGCGCGCGTCTCGTTCAATGATTCACGTTATAAAAAAAGGCACCGCACGCGGCGTTATATTTTCCCGGAATAGCGTATCCCTCTCGAAGCAACTCGAAATAAAAAAAAAAAAATTCAATAACAGCTCGATCTATCTCCATAAATTAAAAAAGCACCGATCCCTCTCATTAAACGCCACTCGTCATAAACCCGAGCGATCCATCACTCGCGCGCGAAACACGCCCATGTAGCGGCACACGCGTGTGCGCGCGCGGCTAGACCTACGCGCGGATAATACATTTCTAAAACAATAAACATTTCAACTGTATAATTTCCGGCCGGGCTACCGGTGTTCCTCTCTCTCTCTCGCTCGCTCTCTCTCTGGCGATTAGTTACCCGCTCGTTCGACTCCCCCCCCCGTGTGTGTGTGTGTGTGTGTGTGTGTGTGTGTGTGCAACAACGGCGGCGGAGCGAAACGTCGGCGTCTGCGATTCTATCGGACTGTGTGCAGGGACCCCCGCTGCATTAGCATATTATCGCGCCCGAGCGCGAGACGACTGTGCACGGACTATTCCGTGTGTGCGACGACTCGGTTGGTTATACGTTCGAGGGAAACGGTGTGGAAATGCGAGAGCTCGTTTTGGTTTTGAAAATTTCGGCGATATCTGCTTCGTTATTATACAACGTTTTATTATCGACGTCTACGATTCGAATTTCTCGAAATTATATACGAGGTCCGCAATATCGTTGCTCATTTGCATACGAACAAAGGACCCAAAATCAGAGCCGATCGAAGCTGTATCAATCCCCGCATCATCATCATCGTCGTCATCATCGACAATAGACCACAACACGGAACAGCCCCTATACGTGCGTATGTATATACATATAGAGGGCGAGTGGGGGTGCGTTACGCTGCGCGCACCGTCGTCACTTTCGCCCAAATGCGCGTATAATGCCTCGCAGCGGTGCAGCGGTGCGCCGGTTCTCGACCCCTCTCGATATATATATACATATATCGGCGTGAATTGAAACACGAATGTATATGCGTGTGTGTATCGACAGTAGCGTTTTCCATTAATTTCACTCGCCGGCTTTTCGTGGATTTTCGCGCGATTCTCATGCAAATGCGTATCAATTTTACGCATTGTTGCGAGCTTTCGCCTCGAGCGGATTCGGTATACGTATGTGCCTGTACATATATTTATAGACGACGATGTATGTACGTGTGTATTATACGAGGCTACTTACATAATTTCGCAGTTTATTAGGTACGTTATCTAGAGGATGTTCAAGCCGAGTAAACGAGAGTGTGGAGGTGGTTCTCGCGCGTTTAATGAGTTGAAGGCTGTCTGAAGGATGCGCGTCGTTTAGCGCGAGAATTATTGGGACTATACTACTATGGCTTTATGGACTGTTCGCGCGCAGGGAGATCTGCGTGAACGTCTATATAATCTCCTGCGTTACATACGTCTTTCTTGATGTGTGTATATACGTGACCTTGTCATCGGTAGCAACTCACCTGAAACAAAAAAAAAAAAGCGAGAGGAAACTCGTTAGTATTTGAAGAGCCATTAGCATGACGAGTCGTATTAATTTCGAACAAACACGCGCGGCTCTGATTCTTCCAGCCGCGAAAAGTCGCACGATCCGAATCTCTATATACATATCCTCGTCGAGGTAGCGCAAAAAAAAAAGCCTCCGTCTTAATGAAAAGCAACCTATCATTACGTGCGCCACTTGCTATTCCTCGCTTCGTCATCGTCGCGGTGAGGTGTGACAATGTGAATTTAGCCAGTGGAAATAAAAATACAACCGCGTGGTATATAGCCACGCCATTATGGATTAATTAATATTAACAACTTCTTCTCTTTCTTCCTCGAGAGGAGCGCCACATACGCGCGTGCACGAGCTCATCAGGCTATATATGAATAATTCATAGCGATGATTTTCACTTTGGCGCGTATAGCTCTAATGTATTCCGATCCGTTTGATTTTTAAGGCCGATTTGCGGTCGGTTGGTCGGTCTCTCTCTCTCTCTCGAGGAGAGAAAAATCGAGAGACGGGGGTGCCGCGAGCACCGCCTGCGGTTCGTCGTCTGTGAATCGATCGTATAATACACATAACGTGCGAGAGTCGGTTAGTCACGATGAATTTTACTGTAACACGTGTTTCACGGCCTGCTGATCCGATGGGGCTATTGTTCGAGCTCGATCAAGAGTCGCGGACTAGCTGGATGGATATTCTCTTTTATTTCATTTTTTATTGTGTGTTTTTTTTTTTTTTTTGCGCAACAGTCGCGTTTACAATAGAAGCCCAAGTCGGTGGGAACAATGAGCTCAAGGTGACACTCGGTGTGTGATTGATTTTTGGCAGTCTTTATCCTTGATCTCGAATATATTATTCAAAATGCTGTGACAGATTTAACGACCCCAAAAACAAACGAAAAGCTCATTAAGCAAGCTTACTACTAAGAATAATATACGGCTCTCAAAAAGGCAGCAGCAGTACCAGTAGCGTCACCATCAGCAGGATACGACAAAGGGCTCACTGCTGCTCCTAAAACGTCGAAGGGATTCTTCGTTGTGTGCTCAAAGGAGACAAGAGAGAAAAGAGCCGCGACGTCGTCATTAACCATTCCTCACGACAAAAGCCTCGCTTATACATATACCATATCCGTAAACGTTCGCTTGAAAAACTAATAAGAAGCTTAGCTATACACAACCACGACTACGACGACAGCAAAGAGAGAAAGAGCGACTCAAAGAAATCGCACCGTTATACACATCGCTTAACGGGATAACGCTCGCACGCGCTTCGATTATCCCGTCGTATATCTATACATGCAGCCAAACAAGCGGGAGAGAGCAAAACTGCAGCAGCGGTTGTTACGTGTCGGGAGGACGACGAGCCATTGTTGCAGCAGCAGCTCGCGAGTAATGGCTTGTGAAACGAGCGACGACGACGACGACGACGACGACGCAGCAGAGGAGCTCCGACGTGTATCCAATTCGACGCCAGAGGCGAGCGCGCGCGCGTCAGCGAGAGATAAAGAGGTAACAAAAAATTAAAGTGCCCTTTAGGAGCGGCGCTACGGAATTTCATTCTCGCGAGTTGCTCCTTTTTTTATACTCGAATTTTATTGCTCGAATATACATTGGGAATGAAAAGGGGGAAACTACATCGTGGAACGACCTAATCACACGATGATGTTATATTGTAGAGATAGACAAGGTGAAATAGTCGGTCGTAGGGATCGAGAGCGACGCGAAGCCCGTCAAAGCATATACGTCGCAATTGCACTTTACGAGACCGCGTTAAAGCTTGAACGAGCGACTGCAGCTGCAGTGCAATTTGCGCGACGACGACGTTGACGTAGACGACGACTCCTGATCTTAATAATTATCTCGCCGCCGCGCCGTTATGACGCAGTCAGCGCGCGCTTTAACGGCTAACTGTTATAGTTATCGCTTCCCAGGAGATGAGAACCGCAGCTCTTGATTGGAGAGATCGATCGGTCGATAGTGCCATGATGTTCAGCTTCTTATACTATATACTTTGTATATAAAAGTTCATCAATTGACATTTTGGTTATTATTAGCGCGTCTCATATCCTGATACAGCTGTAAAGGAAGTTTTTGCCTCGAAGACCGTTGGAATTTCGGAATTAACACAGCAACGACGAGCTGCGACCGCGTGTAATGCAAATAAAGCTCGGGCTTTATTTATTCAATGACACAGATACGCCATGCATTTATTCATCGTCGTCGTCGTCGTCGCGCGCAGCCTTTCTCGGAATCCAACGACGACTGCGACTCTCTCGCCCCGAAAAATTCACTTCTCGCGCTCGCGGACACAAATACAAATTATACGCGATATCCTCCTTCGAAAAAACGAGTAGTACGAATCATGTCATTAAGCTACCTCGAGGAGTCTCTCGTGAAAATAAAAGAACGCGATCAGAGTCAAGGCTGCTGTCGCTGTGTTGTGTTATAATAAAATTAAACTACTTCATTTTTCGAAATCGACGATTCTCCGTATACGCAAGGCCAATAGGCTGCTATATGCTTCGTCCCTGGGTATAAAAATCGGTCTCGCTTCTGCGTACGTATCTCTCTCTCTCTCTTTACAGTCTAAAGCTAGTAGTCGCGTCGCTGCGATCGCCAAGGCTGTGTCCTCCCACGCGAGCTTGGCGGCGAAAAAATCATCGAGACAGCGCGAGCTCGAAAAAAGGAGGAGAGCGGGAGAGACAGAAGGAGGAAGATAAAAACGAGCAGGAGGAAGGCGCGTGTGTTTGAACGGCCCCCAAGGCTAACCAGCACCGCGGCGGCGGCGGCGAGCAGCAAGAGCGAACAATAAGTTTACTGTCGACCTCTATAAGTCATCCGTATATTTATTTGCCGAAAGAGAGCTGCTGAGGCCCTTTTTATTTCGTACCTCGCTCGCGTACACACGCGGGGAATATTTATAACGAGGAATTAATACCGAGAGCAGGCAAGCGAGCGAGCGAATACTGATCCCCGCGAGCGATAATATCGAGTCTGCGTTTACGAAATTGTCTCTCGCTGTACGTACGTGGAGGAATTTTCGAGAGGCATTGATTAACGGACGCAAGTGATCCCGAGTGATTATACCGATATTAATTGAGGCAATTTTTCTTGGCTCTCAAGTGGCCACGAGTTTGCTCGCTCTCTCTCTCTCTCTCTCTCTCTCTTTCTCTCTAGCTCGAATTCATCCTTGATGAACCCGGCTGATTGCTTTCGATTAATTTTAAACACCCGCAAAGGTCAGAGCATACAGAGCCACTCTCTCGTTCCTTCTCCCGACTGCGCGCGCGACGATTCCGCTCCTGCATAGCGTTAATTGAATATAATTTCTGCGGTGTATATATACTGTGTCCGCCTGCCAGAGAGAGAGAGAGAGAGAGAGAGAGAACAATACGAGAGCAGCCGAGTATAACAATGCAAAGAGCGATTATGATGATTCACTTCGCGAGAGAGAGAGAGAGAGAGCGCAAGCGAAGCTTGCGCGCTATCTAATGGGGAAATGCAAGTAAACAATGCTATACGAAGAGAGACTTTTTTGCGCAACCACAAGACAGCGATTTACATCTCATTTACGCAACGAGAATGTACACGAGCGAACAAAAAACTTGGTCGTTAAACACTCTCAATCAAAGTTGGAAATCGGCGAGCAGCATTTTTATTCGCGCGTCGGAGAGAGAGAGAGAGAGAGAGAGAGAGAGAGTTCAGTCGCCTTTTTCAATTGTGCAACGAGTCGTCCACTGTGTAGCAGCTGTCCGTCGTCTCTCCTGTGTTGTATGCGCTTTCTCTCGACTTCTACCTATACCATATACACATGCCGGAGGTGAATGTGTCGACGCTTATATATACTCTCTCTGGCTTGCTGTTTTGTGTCCGATGTGTATAAAAACTCGCTTGACGATGAAGTTCGCTCGCATTGTTCGAGGTGTTGCGGGAATAACTCAAAGTGTTATAAAGGTTTCCGCGAAAAAAATCGATATGACTAATTCCCATGGACAATATGGCACGTAGAGCATATAATACATCGAAGTATAAGCCTTCATTAATCAATCCCGAATTTCACGAGGCGTTTTACACGTATACAAATCCTTTCGCACGCCGCTGTAGAGCTCGAGCCGACGGTGAAAGTATCTCGCGCGCGGATTCGAAAAATTCCAATACACCTATATATACGTCGCTTAATACATACGTGTGTGTGTGTTTCGGAGAGCCGAACGTGTAAGTCAAAGCGAGATTCGAAACCGGTCTCGGAGCGAGAGAGAGAGAGAGAGAGAGAGAGAGAGAGAACTGTCTGAACGTACTCAGCTCAGGAGGAGGAGTGTATCATACAGGCGCGCTGTTGCGAGTGTGTACGAGTCACGCGGCGAAAAGTTTTTCTGCAGAGGGTATGTGTGCACACGTACGCGAGCGCGAGAGATCTCGCGCTGCAGCCGATAATCAGTCAATTTCTGCGGCTTTTCTTGCCCGCTCATTCTTCGCCACACTGCTGCCTGATCGCTTAATTCAATTTGTTTATAAGAGATTTTCTTCTATTCTTCCCGTGTTTTTTACGTAACGACGATAGATCAACACGAGAACTATAGTTTCGCGCAATTCATCATCTCGAAAGCGTAAAAGCCAGATGAGTACGGAGAATCGTTAGACTTTTACACTCGATACTTTCTAAATAACCCACAGTGCACAAAGAGCGTCGGAGACGAGAGCGTCTCGCGGTCATTCCGCGGCCAGTCGCCTCACTCTCTCTCACTCGTTCTCGCGATTTATACGTTCGACGAGGCGTGTGTGCGCTCTTTAGCGTCTCTCGAGAGAGAGAACTGACGCACACAATCGCCTACCGGTTCTTCTCCTCTCTCTTCATTGGCGCCTCGTGATATACGACGCTGACGTCCCATTGAATTAAATGTGCCTTCTTTCAGAAGCTACTGCTGCTGCTGCTGCTATACTCTGGCGCGTATATATCCCCGCTTATTAGTTCTTATTGTTGAAAGCTCGTTATTTACGAGCCACCGCCTATGTACTCCGCGAGAGAGAGAGAGAGAGATAGAGCGGATATTGTGTCTGGCTCGGCGTAAACTGGATTCTGATTCACGCGCTTTTTTTGCGTCACGATTCTCGCAAGAAAATAGCTGCACTCGCTGGATCGTCCAATGAGCGAAGGAATTTCGTATTAATCACCCTTCCCAGAAGCTTCGTATACGAACTCGATTCCCACATCCATTTGAAAAATAAAAAGGCGACTGCAGACGCGCGGAGAAATAGATAAATTTATCCGCAAACTAAAAGCACAATAGCCGCGTTAATTAAGCCACGCGTGTCGAGCGTAAACCTCTCGCTCGCGTGTATATACCCTCGTCGACGGCGGCGGCGGCAGAGCCGCGTTTAATCAAACTACGCGTCCCTCTGCTGAATATATATACGTGTATACACCAGACACATATGTCGAGAGGGTCAGTCAGCAGCGGCGGCGGTGACGCGAGATGGACGGGAAATTTCAATAAATCCGCGTTAGCCGCACACACTTGGAAATTCGCGCCGAGCAGAAATTGAACAATTTCCCAGGGCCAATAAAGCTCGCGAACAAACCGCATATGCATAGGCTCGCACGTCTGTGTATCTATTCCTCGGCTTCTCCAAAGCAGTCAGCTCTCGTGTGTTTCATTAATTGGAGACTACTACTACTACTACTGCTGCGGGGTTGCCGACCCTGACACGATCGCGACTAATTCGATCCTCTCGTCGGCTTTCTCCGCTGCTGCACATGTGTACACGTGTGTGTGCGCGAGCTTCTCTCCTTCTTCCGTAGCGTTCGAGGGTATATAACGAAATTAGCCTCGCACCTGGCTCGGATACCGAATTATCGCAAGAACTGAGGCTCGAGTTGAGTGTATTTTGAGGTGTGTTTTTTCGAAAGCTCGATTCAAAGGAACCACCAGAGAGCAAAACTATATAATTTTCACCTCTTGATCAATTCATTATCTCTCCTTGATGACCACTTGATGACAGTACACAGAGTACTATACAGTATAATACCACTGGGGTGAGAAATCGAGTGGAATGCGGGGAAAAACGAGCGCGCATTATTATGCTCGAGAAAATTAGAAGGCACACGGCTCGTTTGACGTACGCGCACGCGTGTTTTGTATATAGTTTGGATGACTCCTTTGTCGCGAATAAAACACCGCACATATGCGGGCTTTGATTTGATTAGTCCGCATATAGTCGACCGGACTTTTGCTCGACGTGTGCAGTAGTGTGCCTCTCACGCTTGACAGATTCGAAACGAACGATTATTCTTGTTTTCCACTGATTCGTCCCTGATGAAAATCCCATTGAGCTGTGTGTATGCCACGTGTGTATTATATACATTATAACGTTACGACGTGATGCGTATATTATACACACGGATCGACGAGCTTTTCAAAGAGGCACACAAAGCTGCACGATCGCGTTGAAAAACAGGATAAAATCATATCGCATTCTCTCTCTCTCTCTCTCTCTCTCTCTCTCTCTCTCTCTCTCTCTCTCTCTCTCATTATCTTTTGTTCTCTCTCTCTCTCTCTCTCTCTCTCTCTCTCTCTCTCTCTCTCTTCGCTGCAGTGTATTTGCTTTCGTCAATAGCCTCGCGTCGAGCAATTTTCAAGTACACATCCGGCATATACATACAAGAGAGCGAGGCGAGCAAGCGAGCGATGGTCACGGACGCGCGTGCGAAATGAAAGGGTGCGCGCACACGCGTCATTGCAATATAACCGATCGATTCTCGCAGTTCCATATCTCTCTCTCTCTCTCTCTCTCTCTCTCCGCGTCTGTCGGCGCGTGATTTTCTCCCGCTTTTATAATCTGCGCGTATTCGTTGAATTATTATTATTTTTTCATGGGTATATACAACCTACTGCGCGCGCGTGATCGTTAACTTTTCCAATTCCAGCTCTCTGACTCTCGATATTATTATACATCCGTGCAAAACCTTCGTCGCTCTCACCGCCTCGATAAATCAATTGGTTCGTAATATATTTCCTTCCCCCAATAAAGCGCAACATTTTCCTCAGCAAACACGTATACACTAGCCCGTGCGCACCTTTTAATCCGTCTAATGGAAAATGGCTTTGCAAAAACACGTGGGAATATAGCCGCCCGAGTTTATTATATACGCCGAGAGAGAGAGAGAGGGTTTTACATCGCCGAGGCAAATTCATTGATTTCGCTCTGTATACATAGTTGCCCGCTCGAAGGAAAACACTCGCGGCGGTCGACTACGTTTTATATATATACACACACAGACGCTTTCCAACACACAATCATCGTAATTTAGCCGCGCGGCCGCCGCCGCTGCTGCGTACACCTACTGCAATATTCATGGGAGAGTTCTTAAGCTCGTTGAAAAGCCATAACCTACTAAACCGAACGTATGCCAGCGGGTTTTGTTATTTTTTTACATTACACACGGTAAACAGAGTATATAACACAGGTAGGCGTCATCGATCGGCCTCGTGGTCAATCAATGGGATTCACGTGTGTTATGTAGGATAAAAGAACGTCGCAACGTGTCGTGTGTATATTTTTAGAGACTGGTGTGTATCGACCGTCGCGCAGTGAAACAGTAGGTATATTATAATCGCGCTAATTTAGCGACGAATCGCGAGTCTCTCTGATGTGTATTTAGAACGAGTTAATTCATTAGCCATCGCAATTTTCATCGTTATATACACGCACGTCTCGCGGAATATATATCGTCGAGTTAATGACATTAACCGAAGCGCGCATATTAGCGCGAAACTTTTCCCGCTTCCCTGATGTAATTTGTTTCGACGTCGGCGTGGAATAAACCACCGATCGATCGCTGGTTATTACGCGTATGATTGAACGCGAGCGTGTGTGTATATATACGGGAAATCGATTAACTAAAATTGTTTTTCCTCCTATATGTGAACGCCGACAACATTTGCGTATACGTATAATCGATTCGAAACCGACTACTATACACCTATATATACGCGGTATAATTCCCTTCTCTCCCAGCTCCAAAGCAGCGTCACGTCCGAGATCACTTCTCTCCCGCGAGCCGGTACACACACACACACACACAAGTCTCTCGAGTCCAGGCTTTCGGAAAGCCAAAGCCGAAAGGAGAGGAAATAAAAGAGCAATCAGAGAGAGAGAGAGAGAGAGAGAGAGAGAGAGAGAGTCGAGAGCGAAAAACGAAACTCAAGCGCTCGCGCGCGCGCGGGAGAGAAAACGAGATATATACCTCGAGTTCCAAAAAGAAACTCGAGAGCAAAGCAGCAGCAGCAGCAACAAGAAGCAGAGAAGAGCAATCGTAGCGAGCACCTGCCTCCGGTGCAAAACAATCTCACCGGTGCGCGCATGTGAGAGAGAGAGGCGGCGGAATTAATCGGCGAACAGACGGGATGCCGCTTCTTCTTCGACGAGAAGAAACGCGTGCCCGGAATCACTTTCGCGCGAGCCTCTCTCTCTCTCTCTCTCTCTCTCTCTTTAGCTTAGTTATATACAGCGTTGTTGATAGCTTTGATAAGACAATTCGATGTTTGTAATTTACTTACGCATCAATCGACGAATGCCTGCAACACTCGAAAAGCTCGTCCCCGAAAGCCCTGAACTGCGAAAGCTCGCTGGCATTCCCAATTTACACCTACGTCTCCCTAGCATGCGCGCAAATACCTCGGAAGTTAAAGCTCCGATGTATACAGCTCACCGCTGCAGCGGCTTAAAGCGTAAAAGGGGCATTAGAGAGAAAAGAGCATCGTATCCGGCGAAGCCTTCTAACGACAGCTTGGAATTGCTTCGTGTGTACCGAGTGTGTCTGTGTCTGTGTGTATGTATGGAAGAGACAACTTTTTCAGCCCTTCGATGTTTTATTTATCGAGGGCGAAGAGCAGCAACGTCTGGGAAGCTGTCCCACCGTGTGTAGTCTTTATCGCGTTTAGCGCGTTCTTTTGTAGCGCGCGAGTGAGCGTCCGGCCTGGAGTTTAGCCTGGGGGTAGATGCTCACTCGCTCTCTCTCTCTCTCTCTCTTGGCGCGCTTTTTGCCGACCGACTCGACTTGTCGGCAGAATGGACTGAGGTGCAGCTCTGGAATTCGTCGCTATATAGCGTACGTGGATCGCCGCGCTAATTTTCGTATACACTTAGCTTTACTTGAATTCGAACTCGATCGACACGTACCTGCAACAAAAAAAAACGGGGGAAAAGTGCATTAGTCGATAGTAGTATATATATGGAGGGAAAATAAAAGAGACGCGACTACGTCGAATCGATTAATCTCTCTCGGTTTTGCACATAATCGAACGCCGACTGTACAAACACGCGCCGTATAATCCAAACAAAGAACCAATTTCAATTACCGCGCGCATTGACTAATGGACGCAGAAGAGGAAAAAAGCAAGGACATAAAAAAAAAAAGAACGCCTACAGCAGCGATCGCGAAAAATCCCTTCGTCAAAACCCATATAATACAGAGAGAAAGAGAGATAGAGCTGAGCGAGACACCCCCGCCATATCCATAAAGAAGGGAGAGCGAGTCGTTCGGAGTAACGTTCCGCGCAATTTCACGTATCGACATCGACATTTTTCGAGTCTCTCTCTCTCTCTCCCGTCCCTATATCTCGTGTAAGTATACGTGTATACAGAGAGAGAGAGAGAGAGAGACACGAGACGACGACGTTGGGGCTGAATTAATCGCCGTCGACGCAGACGTCTTTTCATATTTTCCTCGACTCGAAGCTCCGATTGCTTTCCTTTGCCAACTCGCGAGCGCGTTCGTCTATACACACGCACGACTCTCTGGATTATCGAACGCAGAGAGAGAGAGAGAGATGAGAGAAAATATAAGGGAGACGTATTGAAAATCGAGAAAAGACGACGTTCGAATCATTTAACCCGGAGACGCGCTCGCGACAGATTGAAAAGCCCGTCCCGAAAAAACAAAGCCATGAACATTTACCGTCGGCAATTACGACGAGTGTACCGTATCGAGAGCGAAGACAGCAATGAATGGGCGGCGGCTCGGGTGCGCAAAAAAAAAACAAAAAAAAAAGAAGGAGGAGGAACCTCTGTAGGGGCGGAAAATAATCAAGAGAAAAACAGACTGGGAGCCGGAAAAAAAGAGGAAGGAGAAGCGAGCCGGATAGAAAATGGCAAAGTTAAAAGGAAAAGGCGCGAAGGGTA
Organism: Pteromalus puparum; assembly: GCA_012977825.3. Taxonomy (NCBI): domain Eukaryota; kingdom Metazoa; phylum Arthropoda; class Insecta; order Hymenoptera; family Pteromalidae; genus Pteromalus; species Pteromalus puparum. The sequence goes on from CM053171.1 coordinate 56,947,660, forward strand.
GGAAAAAGGACGAGGCGATTATATAGCCTGCTGGTTCACTGATTTTACGCCACTACAGCGAGGATGGGAGAGTGAGAGAGCCGGAGGAGGAAAGAATGAGAGCACCGACGGAGTCGTTCGTTCGGTTGGAAGCTCGCCAAATGCACTTAGCGTTCTATCAGTGGCCTCCTATATAAGTTCGCCCCGATCACCGTCTCTCTCTTTTTAGCCACGCTGTGTGTACTCCCTTTTCTCGGAGCTTTTCCTCCAGTGTATGTGTGTGTGTGTATGATGCCGGCTCGGCTGCAGTGCAGCAGCTTCGAGATAGCTGTGTATTTACTGCCGGAGATAGGGAGATCCTGTTTTTCCGATTTCATGGCGCGCGAACACAAAAACAAACGAGGGAAAAGCTCGCCGACTCTTTGGCTCGCTACTGTACGCGGAAAAGTCGTCCTGTTGTTTTCGTAATAATCGCGCGTAAGCTTTCCTCTCTGTCCGATATGGTATAGTAGTATCGGTGAGATTAAAAGACATAATCGATTGGCCTTTGTTCCAAACCCGCGTGGCCTAATCCATTAGATCAAAAGAGCCCTGCAGTGCAGTATAATATACATAAACCGACCGGGATACGAGTGATTCGATCGTTAGGGTCTGTTACTTCGGAATTCGAGGCAACGGGCAAATTGAAACAGGATTAAAGCAATTACGACGGCCGAGAGAGCATCAACGAATAATTTCGGATGTTAAATTTGATTGGCCGAATCCTGTGCGAAGCTTCCTGTGCGCGTCAATCCGGTTTTTCATTCCTTCGTCGCAGCTGTGCAGTGTGTTATGGAATTTACACGTATGTTATATGCTATCGCTTTGAAGGTTATGGTTAATTTTCGGACTGCTTTCATCTAAACGTATATACGTACACGCTCACTCGTTCGGTGATAAAACGTCGACTTTTGCCTAATGAGTTTGATCATCAAGCTTTAATAACCCTGTCGAGTATAGCGCGTATTTAACTACCGAGAGCTGAACATCCCATTTAACTCGCGACTTTGCAGATCAACGCGAAGCAAATAAATAGAGCAGTTTGTCTTGAATATACACCGCACACGCATACTTATTCCGTCGTATAATAATAGCCGCAACAAAGTATGTCAGTTAAAAGAAAAAAAAAAAAACACATAACGCTAATTACGGAGGTGTTTACATAAAGGTGACGTGTTTTCTGCAAAATTGCCCTTAGTCTCTACAGCAGTAGCGCAAAAAGCTTGTATAATTACACAACGACGACGACGACGAAGAGACGCTGCTCTATGTTAACACTCGTCAGAGTCTACACAAGCCATGCATCATGTTTGTTACGTACCGAGAGCGCGTATACAGCGGACATTTGCATTATTCAGTATTAATACGCTTGTTACATTATTGCTGCAACAGAACACCAGCGCGAGGTGTACAATATACACATGCATTAAACATTAGTTTCGAGGACTCTTGTATATATGTGTACCTATAGTATAAACCTTTTCAGAGCTATTTCGATGCCGCTATATATATTTACAGCTCATTGTACGGCTTCATTATTCATAAATAGGCTATGCGGAAAGTAGCCTGATGTATACCTCTCCTCTACTCGAGGCTGAAAAGTAATGAAAGAAAAATTCCAGTTATTACGAGCGAGCTGCAAGAGCTACTGGCTCATGATTAACCGGACGGCGTTTTAGTAGTCAGGTGCACTAATTTTTTGGTCCCTCGCTCCGTTGATGCTTTTTAAGAGGAAACGGCAAGAAAAAGGGCTGCGCGTGTATATATATATATATATACAGCGCAAACGCGCTCGACTTAGGGAGATGCCGAGCTAATGGGTTTATTATGAGCACAGCTGCTTATTCTTTAATCGACGGTCTTCTTCACTTCTTCTCTCTCTCAACAACATCCCTGGCGAAATGCGCTTTACTTTGTAATTACCACTCGCGGGAGCATTCATAAAACGAAATGCTTTCTCCGCTATTCTCCCCTCCCTCCACGTCGTCTCGTAAAATTCGCAAAGTTTTGCTCGCAAAGTTAAACGCCGAGCTGTCGTGAAAAACCACTCGCTCTCGGGTATCGCATTGAATAAAAGTGTGCTTGGCTTTTTTTAACGCATTTCCTCGTGTATATACCTTCTTCTCCTCTATATAATAGAGGAGCCAATTGTCGGAACGATCTCTTTAGCGTAAAATCGCGTATAAAATCACCTTTGATGCAGACGTTTCAGAAAAAAAGAAGTGGAGAGACTTAACGAACAGAGCAAAGGAGGGGGAGTAAAAACAAGATATTTCTGGAAAGGCAAACAAATCGATGTAAATCACTTTAACGTTTATTCAACGAACCGCGCGCTGCACTGCGCGCGATTAATAAAGCTCTCCCCCTCTCAGTCTTTCGTGCTCGCACGGCGCTGATTCACCGACTCGCACGCGAGATAAGGTTAAAAAAGCCGCGTAATAGCGCAAAAATAAACTATATAGCTGCTGCTATGCGCTCTCGCTCTGTGACGGTAAAGTAAAAGAGAGGCGATGGCGGTAACCGATGGCTTTCGAGGCGTTACATATGAATTATCTGCGGACGATCGTCGAGTTGTGTGCTATATACACACACTGGGACGATGAGAGCGAGCACGCGAGCACCTCGTTTGAATAGCCCGCGCTGCAGCGCGCTGAGATAATCGCACGCGCCAACTCGTATACCTACTGCTCTTTGAAGTTGATAGATCTCAGCTGGTGTGAGGTATGGGAAGTTGTCGTCTGCGATTGCGAAACGTCCAGATGCGACGGCGACGGCGGTTCTTTTTTTTCTGATATGAATACTAATGAGAAGGCGATAATCGATTTTTCAGGGTATCGCAGTCTCGGCAGACTAGGCAAATACAATTTTACGCTTTCTCGTGACGTCATAATCGATTTGGGTCACGTGGAGAACACCTGTGACAATAGTCGTATAGAAATCGTGAGCCAATAACTGTTTGATCTGGCGAAAGAAAAATTCTTGCGATTCGGAGAGACTTTTATGTAGAATAACAAGTATAATATACATGCCCATCATCATCTCTTTCTACGGTATAACGATCTACCCTCAGCACGGAAAACTCATCTTTCTGGGGATGTAATTAGCTCTCCAAACAAGGTCTATAATTCAATCCTCCGATTAATATCGCAAATATCTCACGAACAAGAGCCAAACACGCACCGCACGAGCTGAAAGCGCGTGTTTGAAATCCGAGAGCACGGTGTAATGAGGCTTAATATGCACTAGGTTTTCCGCGAGATGAGAGGAAGAAACGATGCTCTCGAGCTCGCCTCGACCTTCGCGACCCGAAGGCGATCGAGCGAAGAGAGAGAGAGAGAGAGAGAGAGAGAGAGAGAGAGAGTGAGAGAGAGAGAGAGAGAGCAAGGGAGCCTGACCTCCCCCTCGACCTCGCGTGAATTCTCTCACGAGCTCCGAGCTACTATACACACCACAGCTTTATGTATGTGTGTGTGTGTGCTTTTCGACCCGCTCTTCCTTTTGCGATACCTCCAGAGCCATTCTTCTTTCGCTTCTTATGCCACACGGCCTCGGTTTCTTCCTCTTGCTCCTTTGCGCCAGTTATATCGCCGCGCGCGCACCTCTGCAGAGAAGTTAAGTGAAATTACACCGCGGCCATGTATCTTTGTTCTCCGCGTCTCGAAATCTCGGCTCTTTCGCGACGTCGATCAAACTCGTTAAAGCCACGACGAGTCGCCGCGAGAAAGCTTCATTAACCCCCCGTTGAAGGGATGACAAAAAAAGGCGCGACTGTACAACCCTCATCGTCGTCGTTTAATCCCTGGCGAAAAAAAAAAGAAGAAAAAGTCCATCGCCACTAGAGGCGCGCTCTCGTTAAATCATAAAGATTCGCATTAATTATCTCTGTAGCAGACGCCATCGCGCTACTGCTGCCGGTTTTTGCGAGTGCGGGAGAGTGCAAAAATCGAGATTAGCACAAAGTGTCGACGGTATAAATATTCCGGAGCTCGGCTCGCGCGTTTCCGCGCAAAGTGGAAAATCTCTTTTGTAAGCTGGCTCAGCGTTTTGCCGCTCGCCACCACCGCTGCTTTTCGCTTATGTTTTAATATTCGCCGGAGAGAGGGATATGAAAAGGGTCATGGATGCTGCTGCTGTCGGAGCAGTTTTTCGTGTTTTCAAAGTGCGCGCTCGCGGGTGTATGTGTTTTTTGTGCGAGATTACGTTCGCGGATATGGAAGCGCTCGCCGAGATTATAATCGCTCTGATGTATAGTAACTTTTTTTGAAGAGAGAGAAAGAGAGCAGAACTTTCGAATTAATCATCGTTTCGATACACTCGGGATTACGTATAGAGATGGTTGAACGAACAATATACCGTAGTTTCGCAAGTTGGACTGCGGAGACTAATTCGGAATCGTTTGGAAAGTGGCGCAATCGATTTGAATGGCCAAAGTTTTCGAGTAGCTTTACAAGCGCAGCGTTCAGAAACAGAGAGACACTTCGCAGTAGCAGCAGCGGTATAGCGGAAGATCCAACCAGAGATTAAATAGAAACAGTGGTAGTTCGACTGCTCAATTCAGAACTCGGCTCGCCTCGTCAATTACTGTTTAAAACATCGATTGAACCACCACTATAGCTACTGCTATACACTGTATTCCGACAACAAAAACGATGGAAACCAAAGCCAATCAAGGCTCTACGACCGCGAAAATTAATTTCCACCGGTAGCAGCAGCGAGCAGCGCAAACAACAATCTCCCGCCTAATACATCCCCCTCGATGAAATATGCATTATCAAATAAGCGCATCTCTCGCGCGCCTGCGCGAAATTCATCCGATGGGCAAACACACGAATTAAACGGACCGTCCGCACAATGGCGCGTAATTCGCAGAAGAGCCGACGCTACCACTGCCGCGTGTATCAAAACAAACGAGGCTGTTTTGACAAGTGTACGCGTGAGCGTAGACCAGTCAAAGAGAGAGTGTGTGCACACAGTGCCGCACTCCACAGGAGACACGGCCACTCGAAATCGAGCTCGCGCGCGAGCGCCCGGAGATCCGATACCGTTTGTTTGGTCGCGCTCGAGCTCTCTCTCTCTCTCTCTCTCTCTCTCTCTCTCCGAGGGTGTGAAAAGCCCTTTTCTCTCTTGCTCTGTGCGAGTGTAGCAACGCGCAGGTGGCTGTTGGAGCACTGCAGTACGTCAAACTCGTTTCACTTGCGTTATTGTACGCGAGTGAGAGAAGAAAGATGGTTATAAAATTCATACGCACCGCCGCGATATAAAAGTTGACCGAGAGGTAGAGAGAAAAAAGAGCAATAAGCGCCACCAACCTGTATCTAATTCATGCGCGAAATCGAGGGCAAACCCCTTTTCAGAGAGAGAGAGCGAGAAAGAACAGATGTGCGTAGGCGGAGGGAGACCGATTTATACCGCGCGCTCGGAAACGATACACCCTGCAAGAAGAAGGGAATTTGAGTCCGCTAGGGTGCGCCACTTGCGATCCACAATCCACCCGTATATTTATAAACGGCGCTGCTGCTGCAGGCATTCCAGGCTTTTGATAAGCCTACTTTGTGCCACCCCTCGTGTTTACATTTCGTGCAATGCAGCTTTTTGTTTCGAGTTCCGCGTTTCTTTTGAGCTATATGAAACAAAAAGAGAGGAGAAACGGGAAAAACGCCCCCTAGCGGCGTTTTTACCTTAATTCAACGTTACACCGCGCGGCGCTTTGTTTTTCGCGCTCAGGGGATGGATAATTAACGTTTTAATTAGCCAACGCGATTCGTTTCGAAAAACCGACGAGAATTGCCCGGGAATTCACGTTTCTATACGTGTATACAGCTAGTGTTGTGTGTTTGTATAGAGTAGCGGATGGAAATGGCATTTTCCGCGACTGCTTATCGTAGTGAGAGAGAGAGCGGAGCTATTGTCGCGCGCGGAGAAACGCTAATTAATATTTAATTATTCCTTTGTGCTTGAGCTTTTGTCAAGCTCGAGTTCGACCTTTCTTTCTTCCCTCGCCAGTTCCACTTCGCTCGCATTGTTTCAGCGTAGCTTTTTCGCGCGCAGATGCGCGCTTTTCACCGCGGGTTAATTCGTACAATGCTCCGCTCGGTCTCTGATACAATTAATCTTCTTTCTTCGTCCGTTTACGTTATACGCATACGAGGGAGAGGCGTATGTTTCTGAAGAGCAGCGCATTGTTTGAATTTCATCTCGGATTTAATGTATACGTGCAAAGGATTCCCTGGAACGGTATGATTTTATAAACGCGTACGTATGCGAGAGCCGCATATTAAGGATGTTTTTTCTTCCATATTTATGATTTTATAAGATATCTCTCCGCGACTTTCTCTCTCGCATCGATTCCCGCGAATTCCTTCGTGTCCTGAAATCCTCGTGGGAAAAACACCGGTCGAGGGAAGAAGCAAGGTAGCAAGAGAAGAAACAACGCGCTGGCTGCAGAAGCATCGACCAAAACGAGGCGCAAAAAAAGAAGTGCCTTCATTAATATTCTCCCCGCGTTCTCGCGCTGCAAACTCGTCCCTCCATAAAATCTTGCTGCTGCAGTAGTCTTCTTACTTACCGCATTAACTGCAGCGGCGGCGACCTTGCGCGCGAGCTCTCGAGGCTTTCAATCATCAGCCGCGAGCCGTATATAACCGAGTCAATTAACGCGATCGTCGCGTCCCTTTCTGGTCGACGACATCGAGTGTGGATATTGTGTGTATAAGCTGCAGTGGGAGTGAAGGAAAAAAAAATAAGGCGCCTCTGAAAAAGTCGCTAATGACGGAGATGCAGCAGCAGCGAGGACTCAAGGACGCGATGTGTTTTGCGTAATGTATATGCAGCGTCGCAGCAACAGCTCGTTGAACGATTATTAGCCATTGTTGGGCAAGATTTTTTTTTTATTGCCGAGTATTAGCTGATTCTTGTGCCTGCGCGCGTATGCAAATGACGGAATCGATGAGTGCGCATATTATTAGGAGGACGTCGTTTTTTTTTTTTTTGCGCGATGTATATTGCTTAATATTCGATCGCGAAGTCAACAGTGATAAGGCGAATTAGAGCAACTTCGATGAAGTCTTGGTTCGAAGTTGTGTACACAGATAGACCGCGTAAAAATTTACGTCATTGATGGAAGCGGTCTAAAAATAACACGACTCCGGCAGAGAGAAGAAGGAGAAACACATAAGAAGAGGAAGAGGAAGACTTAAATCTCTCGATAACGACGACGCAGCGGCAGAGACAGCGTCGGAGAGTTTCCTCGTTATAATGCACGCGCGGCTTCTAAATGAAACTATCAAAAGCAAACAGCGGCGCATTTATGATTTCTAGCGACTTCTCTCTCACGACGACGATATAGAGCTTAATATATACATACACAGAGCGGAGTCCCGCAACGCGCTTTTTTCCGCCAAAGAACTCTCCGTCTCGGCCTCGTTAAAGCACAATCAGAAAACATAATGCCTCGCGCCGGCCGATAAGGCCTTATCTTGCCGGCGACGCGGCTTCGCTCGATATATCCGCCTATCGCGCGCCGCGAAATAAAAAAGGAGCTTATATACAGCACCACACAGCTGCGACTCTTTTTTCGGTCGTCTCGCGCAGCTGCCGAAAAATATGTACTTATGAGCGTGTGGAGAGGATAATACGAGCCGCGGAATTTTTGGAGCGTGACACGTTATTATACACGTGCAGTCGATGAATAAGCTGGATTTATACCGAGTAAGCGTCATTCGATGGTTTTTGATCATCATCGCTCGCTAGCCGGTGTATATTCGATATAATCGAGATACGTGTATTTAAACTCGACGATGACTGCCGCCTGACGCGGAGCTTATTTCATCCATTTTCGGCGAAGCTCTCCGATTGAATTCCGTGAAGCTCTTTTGATGGATTTTTGTTTTAATCTTGAGCGTTAACCAGCAATGATTGGAAATTTTAATTACACGTGCGCGAGCGGCCTCGTGTCTCCCTCTGTGTACAGGGATTAAGCTCGCGCGTTCGTGGGTTTTGATTAAATAACGAGAGCAGCAGCTGGCACACGATATTCTCAATATTATGACGGCATTAATTTTTATTCAATTACTTTGTAATTAATCCGCGGCGGCGAAAAGTTGCTCTCTCGCTACTCGCCGGCGAGATCGAGAGCAGCTGATAAGAGGAAATAAGCTGAGCTGCGCGTAATTACACATGAGCGAATCGATCAAACAAAAGCTCGCCGTCGATAATTATACGAACGTGTATACGTATAGTGGCGCGCGGCTGCAGAATCTCGAGAGCTGCGACGAGAGATAACCTCTTCGACGAGGATCGAGGCATTCGAAAACAAATTAAAGCAATCACGACACCCGCAATCTTCGCGATCTACACAATCTACATATTTAAGCAGCGCCAAGACACACATGTGCGCGCAGTCGAATTCCGAGGCTAATACCTGCGTCGATCCGAAAATAAAGAAACGAACGAACGAACGAACACGAGAAAGATAAGACGCGGGAAATTCAAAGGTACGAATTCAGGCGCCTGTGGCTCCCGAGAATCTCGTAATAGGAGGCAGGTAATTGATTAGTCGCCCAGTGGAAGAAGACCGAGTCGCAGCAGAAAAAAAGAGGAGTAACGGCGGAAGATCCGATGCGGAGATACCACAGATCTCGTCTCTCGTAGCTGCGGTTCTAGAGACGTGTCGGACGAGGTCACGAAGTTGTAGGCCAATAACAAGTTTACGAATGCGGAAATATATTTATTCTTTACAGTCGGCGCGCAGCAATAATTAACGAATCGGCCAAACACACGAGGAAACTCTCTTAGCAAACTAAAAACCATCATTCTCGACAAAAGCTTTACATTAGCAACTTTTCACTCAATGCGCGACTTTTCCTCCTGAATTCCACAAAGTCCACAAAAACAGTGGAGAGTTAGAGAGAGAGAGAGAGAGAGACACACACACAGTCCCTCATCCGGTGCGCGAGAAGTCAAGCGCGAAAAATGCTCTCTCTCTCTCTCTCTCTCTCTCTCGCAAAAGAGAGAGGAGAAACTTTCCTCGGCACTTGCACCCCCTCGTCTTTCAAAGAAATTTTCTCTCCCCGCAAAACTCTCTCGGCGCACGAGAGCAGCTCGAGAAAGAAGAAGAAGGCGAAGGCGAAGAAGAAGGCGAAGGCAAGAGAGAAGAGAGAATAAAGGGGCGAGTGACGGGGCAAAGCAGTGGCTTCGAGAGTAACGAGGCAACTTAAATTTAATGCTCCAGGCTCGCGCTCGTACTCTTCCCTCTACACGAGGATTATGCCGGCTTAACAAATAGGTATTCCTGCACGACGAGCATCCGTACGTGTACACGTACAGCGTGTAGGTACGCGAGCATATACGCGCGCGCGAGCGAGAGCGAGCTGCACCTTCCATAAATTCCTCGTCGTCGCGAGGAACGATAGCATCTTTTGCGCGCTGCATCTCCTTTGTGTCCTGTACACACTCGTTCTCTCTCTCTCTCTCTCCGGGGCTTGTTGTGTTGCCGTTGCTCTTTTTACGCTCGGCCACTCGTCCTTTTGCTCTCTCGACGACTCGACGGACCCGCAACAATGACATTGTTATGAGGGCATCGATGCAGCTCTCCCTCTCTCTCTCTCTCTCTCTCACCAAAGAGTTATATTCTTCGGTGCAATGATTGAAATAAATCGCGCGGGGAGTGGTTCCGATATGAGTTCGTTATTAATACTCGCCTCCTCATCACTGGCCAACCTCGATAAACAAGCAGAAGACTTGGTTAAATCATATACGAATGTGTGCGCTCGCTCTTGGCATCGCTCCCAAACTCGAGAATGACAATTTTCAGTTCCCATTACCCTTGACAAACAAGCCAGCCTGTCCGACAATAGAAACACAAACACACTTTTCCGAAAGACCCGCTATAATGGTCCCCGCAGCAGCCGATCATCGCCACCGCTAACAACCTTCTCGACGGGCGCTCTTTTCGCGCTTCGATTGTTCCTTCTTCTCTCCGCTTGCTATATAGTCCAGCGTATTCCCCCCCGACGATTGGGATCGTGGCCAAGCCCGCTTTGTATATTTATAACGCGCAGCGGACGCCCACGCAGCTTTTTTCGCGCTTCGCTTATCGCTACTATATACCTATACTCTCTCTCTCTCTCTCTCTGCACTACACCAAGCGGTGAAAATACCCACGGCGGCGATCTTCCGATTTCCGCGCGAATTTGCATTTAAAGCCGCTCGTTAAACTTTCCTGTTTCTCTCGCGAGCGCGAGCGAAGCAGCGGCGAGAGAGAATCTGATATAGATATTTTCACTGTCTACGTCTGCAAACGCGTGTATACATCACTATATAGTTGGACGAGTGCCGGATTTCGAGGCTGGGTTGAAAAGGTCGTAATAAGCGGAAATTGAAGGATAAATTGGCCGTTATTTATTTTGCTGCCGCTCTCTCTTTTCACGTGATAGCTCGATATTACTTTTTCAAAGTCTGTAGCGAACACGGCTACGTCGAGGAAAGTTTTTTCCCTCGTAAATTCTCGACGACTTTATGTTCTCGCGCAAATAAAAGCAGCGTCATTCCGCAAACAATAACACGACGGCGTGTATCTGGTGGAGAATGCAAAGACGAGTAGCGATTAAAAACTTTCACGTTGAATACCGACGTTTTTGCGAAGTCGATAATTAGCCGAGACTATAGCTCTGTTTCGAAACAATTCGCACAAAGCGCGGCATATTTTTTTAGGCATAGCGATAATTTACTGCAAAATCGAAACGAGGAGAACTAATCGTCCGCGTGTTCAGGACGCGCGTAAATCACTCCGAACGATTCCGAAAACCTCGCACCATCGCGCCTAGAGCTTCGAGGTCGAAAAAAAAAAGGCAGTACAGCAGCAGCAGCTAGTGTGTAGTACAGAGAGAAAGAGAGCGGAAGACTCCTGGCGGATACATCGGGAAGATCGTTAGGTGGCTGATTGACGTTGATTGCGTTCCGGCCTGTAATTGGATTAGAAAAAGTCCCTGGCGACGCGCGGCTCTATTAGAGCTGCTGCTGCTCTGTAGCTGTCGAACTGCGCGCACGGTGAGAGAACGGAGGAAAAAGCAGACGGCGCAGATTCCGATGCGCGTAAAACACGCGCGAAAGGGGAGAACGAAAACCGAGAGGGAAGGGTGTTTGCAGCTGGGTTTAGAGCTGATTTACGCTGATGGATTATACACAGGATATTGGGTGGCGAAGGCGAGAGCTTTTTTCTTTCTCTGTGATGCTACATCGTTGGACCTTTGATCTCATTGCGATCGAATAAATCATGCCAAGCTATATCGTAGAAAACTGAAAACTTGGATGCAGCCCAATTAACGTGCATTGTTTCACTTGCAAGAAAGGGGGACGACACGCGCGGATCGAGAAAAAGCGAATCTAATTAAAAGGGACCTCTCTCTCTCTCTCAGTCTCTCTTATCCTCGTTCTTTCGCGAGACGGCGACTCATTTGTCGCGAGACGCGCCTGCGGGGTTAATTGTTTGCCGCCGCGGCGACGTTGTCTGGCTTCCACTCTCGCTCTTGCGCTCGACCGGAAATTTAATTAACGATTGTGGATATCGAGCGCGATGCTGATGTTTTTGTCTCCATTGTTTGCGACAACTGGATTACGAGAATCCGAGAAGAGACAGTGGAGCAGAATCATTCCGAGAATTTAATAAACGACGCGGTGAGATGGAGTACACCGTTATCGCTCCTTTGTTTTGTTCGCAAGGGAATTGTAGTTTCGTAAACTTTCCAGAAATTTTTCCATAAGAATAGCTATGTGTAATTTGCGTCGAAAATCAATAAGGATAATAGAGAACGCAAAAATAACTACACAGCCTTGACGGCACATTGAAAACTAGGTGACCCCGCGCGTGCGTCGCGCTCTCGTAACCTTTAATTTCCGAGTTAATTGAAATTTCAGTTAGCACCTGGCAACGAAACAAGCCAATCTATTTATATCCTCTCGTTCGCTCGCGCAAACTTTTCCAGCCGCTCGCATAAATTTCGCCTCACCGCCGGTATTTACTCTCGGCTTTACACGTTTCGTATACGCGCGCGCGCATTATCATAATCGCGAGCGCGAGAGAGAACGCGTTATCATTATCTCTCTCTCTCTCTTGCGCGGCGCGACGATTAATTGAATATTCGCACCGAGCGAGTTTCGACATCGGCTACAGCGTGAGCTCGTAAAGATAAGCCGGTGTACTTTGCTTCGTTTTTGTTTTTCGGCTGGATGAATTTCGTGATTTCCGCCGATGATCAGGTGATCCGTTTCTTCTTTTTTTTTCATTTTTTGTTATAGACGCGGTGTAATGGGAGCTTGTAGTTTATACGAAGGAACTTCGTTAAGCTCTCGTTCTTGTTACACTTCCCGTCGTTTCGCTTATAAACTCAATTTTGCAAGACGTGTACAACCGTGAAGAAAAACAGGTGTCGCAGTTGTTAAGATTCAATACACTTCGAGAGTACGTAAACTTTTCCATTACGGAGAAAAACGAACGCAGTTAAATTTCAAAAGCCGCTCGCGTAAAAAAAACTTCGTTCATCTCTGACGCGCGCGTCCGAAAATTGAATAAATCCCTCCGGTAATCCCACTCTGTCAATACAGACGCTCCACGGGTGCGATTCCAGTGGAAATATTTCAAGCCGCGGTTTTTCTCTGCGCGCGTCCAACTTTTTGCGCGATTTTCCAGCTGCGAACTTTTTACCCGCCGCCGCCGCCGCCGCGATAGCCTCGCATAAAGAGCAGCAGCAGCCACCGCTTTCATCTTCGTAATTACCGGGGGAGGGATAAAACTTCGGCTGCTCTAGCGCTGCACCTTTTATTTTTTACTTCTCTCTTGCGCGAGTCGTCGGAATGAAATTAAAGCAAGGGGGATCGACGATCGGGATAATTGCGCGAGTTGGGTTTTACCTGTGTTGAGGACAAATTGTCGCATGTACGCGACGATCGAGATTAAGCACATGGCTTTTTAATCGCTGCATTTGTCGCGTGGTTTTATTGCGTCGAGATGATTGCAGAGTGTACACTCGTCGTCGAGACGGCGCCGTCAGGCTTAACTACTACGTCTACTGTGTATGAAAATATATCGGACGATTTTTTTTTTTTTTTTTTTTTTCAAAAAAGGAGATCGAAACGCAAAACCGGCGATAACAAAGGCAAAAATTTCGCTGAGCAAACAGCACACACGAGAGCTAAACCATTTACACGAGAGGGACGTGCACACGCGTACGGAAATCCAACAGCTCTCTCGAATTTTGTAAACGAGAGAGCGAGATATTTACAAACCGGCGTAAACGCGGTTCTCTTTGAAAATAGCAGTTGCGAAATTCCCAGCTTCGCTTCGATGTTATTTTTCGCGCTCGCGCGATATAATTTCATCTCGCGCCGCGCGCTCTTTTATCGGGTAATAAAAGCCGTATATACACTTGAGAGAAAGAAAAAAAAAGTCTCCCTCCCTCAAAGCCAATCGCGCTTTCTATTTATCATTATGCATAACGAGCACCCTCGTCATTATTCAGCGCGAAACTCTCGCTTCCCTTGTACAGCCATATATATATATATACAGCAGCGCAGCTCAACCCCCAACGTCACAAAGAAGCGATTTGCGATTCGAATGAAGCTGCCTCGCGCGGAATCTCGCTCAGAACTCTCGTGCAATTTTAGGTCAACGATAAAACGCTCGCGGCAAACAGCTCTCGGGGAAATCAATACGTCGGGAAATCGAACGACGAGCACGTGCCTCGTATATCTGTATATAAATTCTTCAAGACAGAAACGAGAGAGGGTATAGTTAATCGACTCTCTAATTAAACGAAAATCCTCCGAGAGCTTCGAAGCCAAATTGCTAATCCGTTATTACCTTTTATTTCTTTGCTTGCTGTCCGAGAGAGACCACGGGGGGTAACCTACTTCCGAGTGTCGATCGTCGGTATATAGGCGACTGATGAATGAGTAGGAATTCTCTCTTTGGCTTACCTGGAACAAACAAGAGGAAAAACAAGTTAATTATATTATCGTCATTGGGGTGCGAGTGGCTTAATGGAGAGGAACAAGTGGATGTTGTGAATGATAAAAGGGAGAAACAATTTTCGCGCTCCAATTGCATCTCATTAGCGTCGGTCGTGAAATTGACGCATTATACGATGCATCCTCCCTCGTCCGAATGTAACGAGCGGCTAAAACCTCGGCAAACACGAGGAATTATCGTCGTTTACCGAAAATTATCGTTCTGTCGCTAACAAACGACCTCGTATATAAATATCGAAGAAAGCAATCTTTCTCTCAGACACGCGCAGAAGCAGCGGCGCTGGATGCTAAGGAGAGACGAAAGGGGGTAGTCGACCTGTGTTAACCCAGTTTCTTTCGAGTGATCAATACAAGAAGGAGCTACTACCGCTGCTCGCACCGCCATCCCTTCTTCAAGCGGCGACTACGCCACTTAATCCCAAATCACATTTTACCGTCTTTTCTCCTTCGCTCTCTCTCTCTCTCTATCTCTATCTCGCGCGAGTATAGCCGCTTTCTAACTTTGAGCCTTGTTTCTTTAATCTATACGTATATATATATATAGACTCCGCTACTTTTGCGAGCGTCCGACAGCTTTATATTGGATTGGAGGCGAGTAATTCGATTGCCACTGGCGATTGATTTTTATCGAGGTGGGACAGAGGATCAAAGGCGATACGGTTTGTTTCTTACACTATAGCCGCAGTGAACGAGAACACAAAGAAACTGCTGTCGGCTTGGAAAAAAATGAGCTGCTATACGCGTAGCTCTCTAAAAGAAAATTCGCAGAGCTTTTCCGACGCGTCGAGCGAGAGCTGAGCTTAACGAGCGATAAATGGATTCCAACAGCGCCCCCGCGTTCGCGCGATATCCCTGACGGCAATATCGCGGATAATTGAATTTCTTCGCTCTCGCGCCTCGTCCGCCGTCGTCGTGGCGTAACGCTGATTCATAACGACAAAATAGAGGAAGGCGCTGAAGCCGTTCAAGTTTCTCTCGCCGAGAGAGAAAGGGGAGACCCCCTAACCCTTGCATCTGCTGTTGCATGTGTGTTGTATGCGATCAGAACCGGAAGCTCGAGCGGCGATTTTTTGTGCTATTACTATATACACAGCGAAGGTCGTTATTATAGGGGCTGTTTGGGTGACGGTAATTTGAATTTAGGATCGCGCGGAGCGCGCTTAACTTTCTTCCTCCCTCTCTCTCTCTCTCTCTCTCTCTTTCTCTCTCTCAGCGTACGTTTTATAATACACACCATGGGAGTAAGGTTACACACAGCTCGACATTTGGCGCTAAAGGCTCCGTTTAGAAGCTTTCTACTCTTCTGCTGCTTTGAAGTGTCCTATCGATTATTAACAGTTTGTACAAAGTGCGATGTGAAAGAGGCTGGTGCGAGAGTCGAGTTGAGTGCGAAGTGCGACACAATGTAATAATAAAAGGGCGTCGATCGGGGCCGACCCCCTTTTAGTACGTACATCGGTAACAAATTCAATGACGCAGTGGCAAGGCGCGAGCTTTAAACAAAAAAAAATATATATACACAAGAGATCTCCTTATACCGCATAAATATGGATGCGAGAGCTGGAGAAAACAAAGAGCTCGTCGGCTCATCCTCGCGCGCGAGCAGCAGCAGCAGCAGCAGCAGCGCATCAAAGGCACGCACACGTAGACGTACAAGCTCGGGGTATAACACACAGCAGCGTATGCAGCGCAAAAATGCCCGGCAATAAATTTACATAGGTTTATCGAGCCTACAGACTGGTATAGATACACAGAGAGGCAGAGGGAGAACCGGAGAAACGAGAGACGTGCGATCGAGAAAATGTGTATCTTTTGTGAAGCGAAGGTGAGCGGCGAAAAAAAAAATCTCTCGCTGCACGAGTGTTTGTGTATATACATAGGTAAGTACGTATGAAGAGGGTGCATAAATTTTGGAGGTTAATTGGTCTCACGGCTGCTGCTGCTGCTGCAGCCAGAGAGCGTAATTCAATATCCGATCCGATGAATTAAGCGTATATGAGCCAACTCGTTTTCTCGCGCGAGCAGCTCGTACAAATATACCAACGTGTGTTCTTGCGGCCGAAGAGGAGGAGGAGAAGAAACAAGCACATAAGGTCAAGGGACCGAGCAGAGTCGCTTGCGCGCGACCATTATGCACTAACAATAGCCGCATTGTCCAGCTCTCGATGTGACATGCGGGAGGGAGATCGTATCGGTAGATAATATTGTCCTGTTCTGGCGTTCCTCTTCGCTTGATTTCGCTGCTGCTCTTCCTCTTCAGACACGCATATCTCTCGGGGTTCTTCTTGTTATACCACCACTCGGAGGAGTATTATCTGTGTTTTGTTCTCGTATAGATTTGTTATAAATCACAGCTCCAAAACTCTCGGCCCATTAAAATTCCAGGCTCATCTCAGCAACAGCAGAGGAGCCGTAAAAGCCATCCTAATTTCGTAAATCAGTGCAGCAAAACGGCCTCTGAATTATTGCTTCTCGACTCTCGTAAACATCTCTCGCGGCGGTATATAGAACAATTCCGCGCATGATAAACGATCGGCTCTCGCGGAAACGGGAAGAAGAGAAGGAAAGAAAGCGCTGGCAACACAACACTGCGCGCGTGGATCGAACTTGTCAGTTTCTCTCTCTCTCTCTTGATTTCAGTGTCACAGCTGCAACAGCAACAGCACCGGCAGTGGCTAGTAGCTCAAGCGAGTAAGAGAGATAGATAGTCTCTCGAGCTACCGTTAAGTTCACCCGAGGCCAATAACCCAGGCAGTAAACTTATTTGGAATAGTTTCTCTCTCTCTCTGCGCAGTGTGTCTGTGTGGCTATGGCTGTATACACCGAACGATCTGACGATGACGATATTACAAGCTGTAAAGATGCCAGCAGAGAAGGAGGCAGTAGTCTGCACGCATCGCTGCCTTTCAAATTCAATATCTATCCCGCTCACCTCTAGATATATTCTGCTCTCTTCCGTTCGCTCTCTCTCTCTTGTTGTGTGTGTGTACACGGCTTACGGTCTGTCTTTGTGCTATGCAGCTTCCTGCTTTCGTCCTTCTCTTATACTCTCTGGAAGGGATTTGACGCAAGAACGAGACTCGACAATGCAGACGATCGATTCTCTCCCAACGAGGTTTCAACGTTCGGTGCACATGAATATAATCGCAAAGCTTCTCGTCCTGCACACAGTGAACTTTAGTCATTCTCGAGATTTCACACGTGTTTGGACGTAATTATGTCATTTGTGTGCAGGGAGAAGGACGCGTTCCAAGTAACGACTCACTCTCGGTAATCGCGAGCCAATATTTTAACAGCTTTGAGTCTTGCGGAGCGTCGGACGAGATAACGATTCGTAAAAAGACCTCTCGAGTAAACCTTTCGCAGCTATGCAAACACGAAACTGCGTTACATTCTATTATATACCGAGAACTATGCGAGAGCGCAACGAAATTGAGAAGAAAAAATACGAAATAGGTCACATTGCCATTATGTATCGAGGAAAGCAATTTTATCTCCGAACTGAAAGAGAAGAAGGAGAGAAAGAAAAAAAAGCAATGTCGAAACCTCGACGAATATTTGCTTTAGAGACGAGCTCGAGTCCGCGCGCGCGCGCGGGCATATACTCGACACACGTCGGGCAATCGAGGTTTATTGCCGACAACCCATTGGCCCATTTTCGAACCTCTCGACTTTCCTTCCGTCACGTGTGGATGCGCCACCGCCGTGTCACGGATGGATGCAGCGCAGCAGTCATTATCTTCCGCACGTGTATGCATACATATACAGTATATATATACACAGGCACACAGTGTCTTTGTCTCGCGAAATTCCTGCATTCGGATTCGCCACCCGCCGCTGGCCTCGATAGGCGTTTAGCAGCGCGAGAGCAATTGGGACGGGAAATATCGAGAGGAGGAAGATGTGGGACAGATTGGAACTGCGAGAGCTGTGTGGGTGATATCTCGGATGAAACTAGCTCTCATAGCGGAGTAAATACTAATTTTCAATCCGAAACTGGTAGAATTCTTGAGGTGGAAAATTCGAGAGAATCGAGCTTGTAAAATTCTGCGGTTCTTTCGGAGAGTAAACACGCTGGAGAAATGTTGCCGCAGTAGAGAAAGACCGAGACGCGAGAAGCGATTGGAACTAAAACTGGCTTTTCTCCGCGAAATTCCAATGAGTATAACCGACACGACTTGAGCGAGTATTATTGTTGCATTATACTTCCGCGAATCATAATTTTTTAATACGATAACGAATTATGAATTGCCATGGAGTGTATAAAGTGCGTGAGAGAGAGAGAGAGAGAGAGAGAGTCGCGATACAGAAAGAGCCGTGATTAATAGTCCCTCATCGTTCGCTGCAGTCGCGGTGATAAAAATAAATCTCACCAGAGTCCCTCGTCGACACATCCCGTAAATCGTTTCGTCACCGCGCGAAATAAATACATCTGCGAACGCGCGAGCGCGCAATAAACCACGTCCCAATAACATTTTATTTCTCGACGGGCATGAGAAAAGCTTACGTACACGGTCTCTCTCTCTCTCTCTCTCTCTCTCTCTCTCTCTCTCTCTCTCTCTCTCTCTCTCTCGAGTGCAACAAATTAAAACGAAAAAATCTTTTCGAAAAATCGACCACTCGCGTGCGTGCACTCGACCCACATAACGCGCGCGTTTTACGAGCGACTAACAATGAACTCTCCCGCGCACAAAAGAGAGACACCTCTCGCAGGTAGGAACGACGTATAGAGAGACGCGCGCATAAAATTGTTTTCGATTCGAAAAGACGAGGAGAGAGATAGAGACACAATAAAAGACATACATCTCTCTCTCTCTCTCTCTCTCGCTCTCTCGCTCGCTCTCGGTGCAAAATCACGCGATTTTCACATCGATTTCACCGGAGAGCTATATACTGCACTGTACGGCGGCGCGCCCGAAGTACTTCCGCATTCTCTCGCCGCCGCCGCGCGAACGTTTATCGGTCCGCTAGTCAGCGCTCGTGAAACGCAATTTATGCCTCGGCACTTTCCACCGCTATACTCGCGCTCTCTCGCTGAATTAACAGCGCACACACTGCTCTCTCGTGTGTGTGTGTGCGAATGCGCATTTTTACGCGACATCTATTATGAGGTGTCCGCGTGTGTGTGCGGGAGAATATTTTCTCAAGAGAGAGAGAGAGAGAGAGAAGGAGGAAGGAGATGAATTAATGTCTCCTGGACGCGCGTGTACCTATGGGAGCGTTATTGATGACGCGCTAATCGAGCGGAAAAGACGGAGGTGTTTGAATGTAAATTTCACACGGAGCGAAGCATTGATTAACGTCCTCTTCGACATGGAATTCGATTATTAATGTCTCTTTTGCATTCGCGCGTAATTTTTAATAACGCGCTCAATTGAAAATGCAAATTCTCACTAATTCACCTGACAAAGAAATAAAACACACACGCAAATGTATATAGCCCCATAGAACCGTATGCAATAGCGGCGCAGCAGTTGGAAAGAAGAGAGTACCTCGTATAACCGTAACGATGAATTATTCGCGACAACTACGCCTGCAATTTCTCCTCCGATGGAAATAAAGAGCTGCAGCGACGTCGTTATCCTCCTTTCGTTTTAACGCGCTAAGAGAGGGAGGGAGAGAGACTTTACGGGGTCTCTCTCTCTCTCTCTCGGCTGCGCTTTTTCGAAATGCACAATGGCAATTGTCATTTGCTCGATGCTCGCGAGAGAGCGAGCCGAGTTTTTATTTCGTAATTGGCCCCCGCGCGCGCCCGTTTTATTTCGCAACAATGCGCGGGATTTTTTCTGTCTTTCTCTCTCTCTCTCTCTCCCGCGTTTCTTTTTATATGCATGGGAATGCGCGGCAGAGTAAACACACAATTTGCGTATGGATCGAGGGAAACGACGACGACGACGATGATTACGTTTGTTTCGTCATTCGATGCAGTCTTTTTTTTGTGTCGCGACGAAGCTATTGTTTGGCCGCTGGGATTGAGATTCGGAGTATACAATCGTATACGCGGGTGGATGCGATTGCGTGTATACTTTATATTGAAAAAGTTTTACGAGACGTTTTTAGCACTGGACGTGAAGAGCTGAATTATTATATTCCTTTAATTGAACTCTGGATCTGGCGTTTATTTGTACACGCACACAATCCACGATCTCGATCTTTTACGGCCGCCTTTTAATTGCTTTATTTGTCCAGCGGTCATCTGCGACTCTATTTTCGCGCGTCTTGTGTAACGCTCCATTGTTTTCTCGGCCATTTCACGCTCTAAAAATAGAAAAATCCGAGATATACGCTCACTCATAACGAGCCAGCGATCGTTTAAAAATTAATAGACGTGACCTGAAAATGAAAAGATTTCCATTGTCCGGCTGCTGTATATACACACGAGACTCGTCTCCTCGATCGGCACTAACAATTTCTCAATAAGCGAATGACGAACTTTTCCGCACCAGCGAATGACGAAACACGCCTCATTACCCCTCCGACCGAGTGCGTAAGTACACAAGTAGTAGTAGTCCCCTCGAGTGATCGCAAACAAACTATCCAACGAGCGTAATCGCGAGAAAATTTCTTCCTCGGCTTTCTCCTCTAGTTGTCTGTGGGTCTGATGGAAAAAAATTGCAAATCCCAACAGCGCACCGCGACTGAATAGACTCGAGCTCACGACTTGCCCAATACAGACTCGAGAGAGATCCCATTAGTCAAATCGTTTCAGACTCTCCTTAGATTATACTCGTCGTCGCTCTCACCTCTCTCTCTGCGCGACACATCAAAAGCACGGTAATCCATTCCCTCATTTCTCGCCCGAACGCGGCTTAATAGATTTTGCGCCAGCTCTCTGCAAAGGCTTTTAAATTCCCCCCGTATATAACGCAGCGACGCACACGTGACGACGATGATGATGCTGTTGCTGTATATAGAGCTATATAGCGCGGCGTTATTTGGGTCAGGGCTCGACTCTCTGCAGCGACGAGAGAGGAGAAGCGTGTGTATGTATAGGTGTACATACATATACATCAACAAGTGGGCGCGAAAGATCATGTAATCTTGTAATGAGAATACGAGCAGTGTGAAACACGAGAGAAGAGAGCCTTTGACACGATTTCGCGCGCGATCGGGTTTCTTCCGATCTCTTCTCTCTTTGCTCCTTTCATGCGATCTGCTTTTCTGTGTATATGTGTCTGGTATTATTTCTTCTGATTACCCGCCCGAGACGCTTTATTCTCTGCCTTGCGGTTGTATTTTAATATAACGTTGAGCAAACACGTTATGTAGAATCAGCCTCGTATATATAATAACGGCGAAATTCCCTGCGCGTAAAAAAGCCAGACTAATTACTCCAAAGTAGCAGTAATTTATCAATTCAACGGCAGCAGCGACGCGATCTTTGAGGCTATACACACGGGCTTTTTACTTCACGAGAGGGCATTACGAAAATCTCCAGCGCTCGCACGAAATCGCAAACGAGCCCGTAAAAATGAACGTGAATTTCGCGTTATAAAGAAGGAAGTTTTTTTTCTCTCTCTCTCTCTCCTTCGTGTTTTAAGGCTCATTATGTAAAGCACGCGGAGAGTTAATAAACCCACTCTCTCTCTCTCTCTCTCTCTGCGACGCAGCGCATATAAGCGTGTACACGTATATATACGAGAGCTCTCGGGAAAAGACTAAATAGCGTTTATTACACAAGTAATAAAGAAATTGGCTTCTAAATATCGCCTTGTTTACGTTTTACGAGCTGGGTGTAAATTAAATCGTTCTAAAAGTTCAGAAGATATTCGAAAGAACGTGGGAAAATTCATTCGGGGAAACGAGAGCGACGGCAAATCTAATCAATCTAAAATTACAGTCGGTGCCGACTAATTCCGTTAGCTATCGGCTTCAAAGAAACTCATTCCCTCAAAGAGTCCAAGCGAGAGACGAGGCGAGGTGTCGGTTTAACGAAGTTCCTCTCTCGCTTCGCGTTCTATATAATTTTTGCAAATCGACGTGCAAATCGACGAGATCAAAGGCTCTCGTTCTCTCTCTCTCTCTCTCTCTCTCTCTCTCTCTCTCTCTCTCTCTCTCTCTCTCGGAAACAAAAGAATCGCCAGGAAAAACGGAGTCGGTGAGTGAAAGAGAGAAACCGAACAAAAAGGGATCAACACACACATACACAGACAGAGAGCTAGGTACAACCAAAGGATTGGAGAGAACCGAAATAAAGCTGATAGGGAAGACGAAATCAAGTTAACAGCAGCAGCAGCAGCAGCCAGTTCAAAGCTTCATTTGCGATTCAACATCACAAAGACGATAGCTATGCGCGAGGGTTAAGGGCCGCTTAAGAGAGGGCTGTGTGCTGCAGCGAATAACAGGTGCTCTCATACTCTTCTCTCTTGAGAGAGTAGAGAGAGAGAGAGAAAGAGGACGACTGAATTTTCGACTGGAAATATACACGTGTATATATACGGCCACTCGAGAACTCGCCCTTGTTGATGCGGATTACACGATGACGTGCCGCGAGAATTCCAAAAGGCTGCTCTCTGTCGCACGAACGAGCCTGAGAGAGGCGGTGTGTACACCGAGGGAGAGAGGGAAAGATTTCGAAGATATTGCGTGCAAGCTTGAGGGTCTCCGTTTTGTTTCTCGATCAAAGAATTTATTTTTCTTTTTCTCAGATTCTCGGATATGGAGCGGGAAGAGTATTTTTATTTTCTACGTCTTCATCAAAGATGCTCATTCCCCTCGACTGCGAATCGCACAAAGCAGAGCCGTACACGTGTCCCGAGCGGCAGTAAGTAGCCGGAATACATCTCAAGAGGGTATAATGAGGGTGACTCCTCTCTCTCTCTCTCTCTCTCTCTCTCTCTCTCTCTCTCTCTCTCGCATATATATATATATATATATATATATATATCTGTGTGTGTACAGCAGTGCTTAATGGCGTGTATACGACACACAAGCCTCAGAGTGTATTTTTCGCGCTGTGCGCCGAAAGTTAAGTTGTACAGTTGTGGCGAACGACCTCGCGCGCAATTACGTTAACTCCTCCGCTCCGTTGCTGCCGCTGCTGGTTCGCAGATGCACATTTGAAAGTTAATTGGTCGAGGCCCCGAGAAAGGACGAGAGAGAGAGAGAAAGAGGGATACGGTCCTTTGTTCCAGCAGCAGCAGCAGCTACAGAGGCAGATTAATCAGAGACGCGTGAGTCGTTTCGCCGAGTAAGAGAGAGTATTATAAGATCCTTTTCCCTCCCGTTTTTGCCGTCGCCGCGACCGGAACGAAACGATTTCCTAAATGCCGACCTCCTTAAGCCCTTGAATTTCACGCGGGACGTGTAAATCGTTGCCGAAACTCTTGGCTTTGTGCGCGGTTCTTTTTTTTTTTTTTGCTCTCTCGATCCTTTGAATCGTGATTCACTGTACTCTCTGTACAGTCAGCGGAGGCGTATATAACGAGACTTGATTATGTACCCGCGCGAAAGTGTTGCAACGACTGAGTCGAGAAGTGAAATCTTGGAACGATCTTCGAAAAATCCGAGAAAAAAAGGTAATGGAAGAAACGAGCACTTTAGCGCAGAGGCAATAACTCCCATCCCCGCACTCGGCGCGGCAAATCTAATTTTCCCGAACGATCGCAAATACATCCCGGTATATATATAAACACACATCCTTCCCCCTTGGGACCCCGGCAAAAACAAAGATATAAAAGAATATATCTCATATCGCGTAATCGAGCTGAGAGAGAGAGAACCGCGTATTCACCTCTCGTCTGTCTACCCTCGATAATAAAACTCGATTCATCTTCTCAACACAAAACACACACACATAACGTATATAAATATACCCTCAATCACTCGCGGATCTAATCGCGGTTCCTAATCCCCCGCAAAAACGAGAAAACAAAAGCCCGGGCGCGCAGGGAAAAATGCTCGATGCAAAAAAAAAGGCCAGAGAAAAGAAGAAGCTGAAGAAGAAGCCGTAAACGACTTTTCCACGTCCGAAGGATGGACGGCCACGCAGATTACACGAGGGTGGACTCCTCGCTTCTCTGCGGTACGCTCCTCCTGGGCTAATCCCATTGTAAGGGTCATAATTGGATCTATCCACCTACCACTGCTGTATACCTTCTACGGCGACCCCGTCTTTCTCTTTTGAATTCTAATGCCGCATAGCTCTCGTTTTCTCACTTTTCACGTTCGATCCCAAGGCAAGGGTTACAGCACGCGCCATTTGAATTACAACCGAGTTCATTTGTCACTCTGGGTTAACGTTGCATAGATTCCAAACGTTATTCGCTTCACGAGCGGATGGTTTTCTCGATAAGGGCGCACAGCGCACGCGATGACGCAACTGCGGTTTTCAAGGGGGGGGGGGGGAGCTTACACTCGTGCGCGGCTGATCTCTCGGATAAGAGGATTAATTTTTTGCAGCTTTTCTCCCTTTTCCTTCGCTCTCTGCATGCAGCAGTAGTCTAGTCGAAGGTCGGGATTTCGCTTGGCTGCATTGATTTCGTTTAGAGTTGCTTCGCTGACTCACCTTTGCGCAATGACAATCGGAAATAAATCAATCGTTATATTGTAACCCCACTCAGGGGGCATAAATAACGAAGAGGAAATTTCGCTCGATCTTTTAGCGTCGTCAATGATGAGCGCAGGTATATCCCGGAAATAAATCTCCTTTGTCTCTCCCGCACTTTTCCCTGTCCTCCTGCAGCAGCTATACTCTCCGTTGGTGGTTTGTTCGCCGGGGGCCGCGAGCTTTTATAGCGCCACTAAATTTTCCTTGTCCCTCTCGCTGCTGTGCTTGTCGATACCCATACCGCACACTCGGTATTATTAATCGACGGCGATAAATAATTTTCGCTTTGACATGCTAATTAGCGGCGATAGGGGCAACACAGCTCCTCTCCCTCTCTCTCTCTCTCGACTGTGTTTATTATATACACACACACAAGTGTATAAGACGATTATCGTTAGTTATTTCTCGCGAGAGGAGGGAAACGTATAGTCGTATTTCGTCGGTTTTAACGACGAGGCTTTGAACTTGATTTTTTAATGGGGGCCTTCCGGCATAGGTTTCTCTCTCGCTCTCGCTCTCTATCTCCCAGGGGTGTTTTACGAGTTTGAGAAGCCGTATAATAATGATGATCGAGCTAGGGATAGGGAGAATTATTAATCGCGACAATTGATAAAGAAAGTTACGCGCAAACAATTTGACGACGATGCGATATGCTCGTCAGAGCGTTTAAAGAGCATCTCTTGCTATAATAAATAATTACCCGCGCGGGGAGGAAAAACACGCAAACTCCGTCTTCGTAAACCGAGTTATACAAGCAGCGTTGCTCCCCCAAACTAAAGGAATTACGAGTTTAATCATTGGCAAAGATAGGTATATATATACATGCTGCTTTTTCGCCGCGAGCACGCGGACGGGCAAATTGAATTTCCCGCGTATTTTCGGAAAAGTTAGCTTCGGCGAGTATAATTCGCTTTAAAAATCGATTCATCCGCGAGAGTCGAGCCGAAGGTAAAATATTCAGCCGAGAGAAAGAGGTAATCAAGTACACGAGGCAAGCTAGACGGGCTTAACTTTCATTGTGAGGGACGATGCTATTAATATACACTCGCGCCACGGCAGCGGGTGTTCGCGATCGATTTCGAGAAGTAGGAAGCGGCCTGTAACCAGGAAGTTTTTGAGCTGTATATACACACGGCCCTCTCGGATCGGAAGTTTATTAGCGGAGAGGAGTTAATGAAACGAGGGAATGTGCCGTTCCGATTCGATTTGCGGCTGGAATTAGAAGCAGGTTTATCTCTCTTGTACAACCCTCGACCGTATTGGGTTCGATATAAATGGGAAACGGTATCATCGATATTAATTAGTTAACCTCAAACACACGTCAACTGTATATAAGCAAATTAAAAACTTCAATTCGGAGTAACGATTCGCTTGAAAAAAAAAAAACGAGTCAAAAAACAGAATCCAAATACCTCGCGGCAAAGCTGCGAATATCAAATCAAATCCCAAACTCCATTCGATATACGCACACACAACGCGTTCTCTCTATCCGCGTCGAAATCCGAGGCTAGACCGTAGCAATCCAAGCGTAATAATAACCCGGCACGTCCGAAAAACCAGATACGCGCTTCAATAAACACGCGCCGCTGCTGCCGCCGCGATCTCTCTCTCTCTCTCTCTCCTAATCGCGCAATCCAAATCTGTGCGTAAACCGTACTTTCATTAACAACGCGAGAGAGACACACACGCATATATACCGCGCGATAAGGCGCGAATTAATGCGCGCACGCGCGCGAGCAAACGCGGCGAATCTAATAAATCGACAATGGCACTTTGCGCGCGAGACCGACGTGACACGCAGTTGCGCCTATGTATATGTATGTGTGTTACAATTTAATTTGGGGGGGAACTGCGCGACGAGCGATCCATTTTAATTTTCAGGACACGCGTGGGTGCGAGCTTGACTCGTCGATAGCTATGCCACAAGCTTTTATCATCGTGTCGTGTTTTGGCGAAATTTCAATCGTCTAATATATAAGCGCTAAAAAGTGCGGTATAAGTGTCTTAACGATCCGCAAGGACTTCATTATCGAAAAACACTCCCCGGTATTGTACACGCACAGAGAATAGCCGCGAATCTCGTCCGGAAACAAAGCTCGATGCCCCCTCTGTATAATACTCAGTTCTGTATACGTGTGCGCGTCGACGCAGTGCACACCTCTCGCGCATGTGTATTACGCCGGCGGTGGCGGTGGTGGTGTCGGTAGAAAGTCGACCGGCTGAAAAGCCAAGCTGAAGCAAGGAACTGAAAGAGAGAGGGCGCCCTGCGAGAGAGGAGTTATTGATTCGCGGCAAGTACACACACACACACACACGCGCGCGCGTATATACATACACAGCCGACGAGCTGAGCGCGCTTTTAGCCTCTTACGAGTTCATTTATCCGTGAGGAGGGAGTGGGTATATACGGGAATATACTTCACTGTTAACGCGCGGATTATAGGCGAGAAGGAAAAACAAAGCCGTTTCTCAACAATCTTTCTTGATCCGTGATGATGAGAGGGTGTTGTTCTGGTTATTTTGTATCGAATTGTTTTAGAATGTGGGCTATAGACTGACTATCAATCTAGACGACAAAGATGGATCGGTTTTTGAAGTCGCGTTTGTTTCTCGTATCAATCATGGGGTACTTTAGCGACGCTCGCGTTTATTGGAAAAATTTTCAGGTTATTGCGGCTTTATAGATTAATAAAGCTTACCTATGTACAAGCATATGGCCACGGTTTATCCTTCGGCTTTACATCGCCAGTATAATTAACAATCGAAACGCAATTGCGGTATACGGCGCAAAGAACAGGTGACACTGTATATATTGACTCTGCGATTACTTGGCCCTTTCTGTATTTGCTGAGAAAACACTACTCGGTGTTCAGAATACACCAGATGCTTTGCGTTGATTATTACACCGATATGTTATTCAACGTCAACATCGCAATCGGTAACAATTTCATCGTCAACAATTGTACAACCAAACCCTATACGCTTGAAACCGCAACGACCCCTGATGCGTATCAGCAGCGTATCTCGTTTTCCCCTGTTTTTCAGAGAGTATATAGCCGGCAAACGTTTTCCTCTCCCTTATCATTACACCTCCCCGAATTCATTTGCATTCGCTCGACGACTGATACGTGATTACACGGCGTGTGAAGCGCAACAGCAGCATCAGCCATCCCTAATCAAAGCCCGTAGCTCTCTCGTCGCGCGCGTTGAACAACAATGAGATCGTCGAAGCGCGTTTCTGACCTTCCGAGCATCAGAGGGCGACACGTGGCGATTACCACGCGATTATTTCGACTATTTGCCCGGCCGCCAGCAAGTATAAATCCCCTAGCGGAGGTCTTTATCTAAGCTCATTTTATGCCCGGCCGAAGTCTGCCAGTGTGTACCGTGTTATTATGGATCGTCGATGCTTTTGTCAAAGTCTGCTATATGCTTCTATTGCTGCTGAACATGACCTTTTATACGCTGCATTCGATGTGATTTTCTTTTTTGCTCTCTATATTATTAGGCGCGTTATGATGGAGCTGCTTTTCTCTTGCCTCTACGGTTAGTCGAATGGGCGTCGCGTGACACATCTGTTTGTTTATATAGAGTTTGTTCACGCTTATGAATTCGCTCGAGGTGGTAATTGATGGGAATTTGAGCTGTTTGACGAAACAGATTGCGTGTATACGAGGTGAATCATGATTTGGACGAAGTTTTTTTTTTCTCGTCGTTATTGAAGGGTATTCGGCGGGCTAATCGATGATTATGATTGATTCCGCTCACGTGCGCTTTATATTTGTATGATAAAATTTATGTTTTGTTTAAATAAAAGGAGGGTAAACACGCTATACCCAGAGGCTCTTCTTATTATTTAACACGTCTCTACTGATATCGGTGCGAGTTGTCCGAGACGTCAAGTGCTCGGAACACACGTTCAATATTTAACGAAGTTATAGTACATGGTTATCTATTGCGGAAATACCTCCGCACTGTCTGGCTCTGTACACTCGAGTCTGTACGCCCGCAATCGCGAAACAAAATAAACAACAGCTTGTATAACTCGCTAATAAATAATGAGACCGAACTGTATACAGTTCTCTCTATCGATCACCGGCACGCGATATACGTGTGATAAAAAGTAACTCAGATGTATATCCGTAGTATACCGTCATCATTAGTAACAAGTGAATCAATTTTCGTGCCAAGCTCGCGAGCGGAAGAGTTATTTCTAGAAAAAAATCACAAGCAGGTCGTACCCTTAAATTCCGCAAATGCGCCGGTTGTCACGTTGCCAAAATCGTGGAAACGGCTGCATCACCGCAATCAAAAACGCCGCGCAGCAGCAGCAGCAGCGTCTCCATCGTCGTGCACATATATATCACGTGTCCCACACAACAGCACAGAAAGCGAGAAAAACGATATCGATCAGTCTATAATATATCAACGCGACAAAAACACACACGTGTTACAAAACAATATCTACTTCGACGTGCTTCGCCGTCGGCGACTCGGACATCACTGCGCGAAGCACGAGCTCATTGGACCGCAACCCCTGATCTCACTTGGGTTCTAGCTCCTGTGCCCCTGAGAAAATTCAGCGCACACATGGTCGAATTTGATACAAAGAACAGACAAATACGAGTTCCCTATAGGCCGACGATGTACTCTGCCAACTATATACGTCGCCGCCGCCGCCGACCTATACGTGTGGGACGAGAAACTTAGTTATACCCTGGATCCAGTGGTGGTAGTAGTGCTGCTGCTACTGTCGACGGTGGTAGGGAGCCCGATGGCCCAATTACGGATAGGCTCGACGGTATTTACCGGTAATTTGGGATCGTGACATTACACGCTCTTCTCCTTCTCTCTCCGAGTTTGTCAAATTGTCCGATTGTTTTTTTATCGCGAAGAAGCTCGATCGCTCTTTCTTTTATGAATTTATTTTCACTAACGCTAAATCGAGGTTTAATGAGCAGGTCGTCTTCTTTGAAAAACACAATAAAGCCACTCTATCACGTCGTAGCAGCAACAAAAAAAGAAGCCTTGCAAACAAGTACTTAGAGCAGTCCAACTAACCGATATTCAAATTCAGCCCATTCATCACCACGTCTCTCTCTCAAGTACCACAGAGCGAAGAGCCTCGCGCGTATATACACCCCACGAGAGAGTATACATATACCTAACCGCGCATCAAAACTCGCGCACCATTTGCCAACCCTCAGACAGCTCTATTCACGAGCTGTGTCGGCGACGTCGCAGCCGAAAACCCAATAGAAAAACAATTCAACCTGCGCAAAGCAAACTCCCCCTTCGCTCGCGCAATGTATACATAACCTCGTAATAAACATCGTGTCCGCATCTATCTCACATCCGCAAAGCGACTATACACAGCACATCAGGGATGCGACAGAGACGAGAGGGGACTCGTTGCACACACACACACACACACACATACACACTCGAGTCAAGTCTAATTACGCGCGGAAGCGGGTAATACGATCGCTCGTGCTCTCATTAATAATTGCGCCGCGACGCTTATAATTAGCGCGTCGGGGAGGGCTGAGGATGAATTTACGAGAAAAGATGCGCGTATGTGTGTGTGTGTGTGACTCTTGATGCTTTGACGAGAGAGAGTTGAAGCTTTATACACTATGAATGCAGGGATTTCTAGGGCTTTTCCCTCTGTGTATGTGTACATCACGAGCTGGACGAGGCTAATCTGGAAGTCGATATTGAATTCGCGGATGAGTCGACGTCTTTCCTTTTTTTCGAAGCCAGCTGCGCGCAGAGGATATAAGCCTTTGTAGGGTAATGGAAACCGTAAGAGTCTTACATTTAATTTTTTTTTTCATTCGTTCATTCGTTCGTTCGTCGTTCTGGGGTTTGATTCCTCGGTGACGCGTGGGATTTGGAGAGCTTTGATGTGTAATTAAAGCCCTCGAGGCTGCTGCTGCTGCTGCTGCTTTGCAAACTGGAATAAATAATTTGGTACACACGAGCTATCCGGTGTCATCATATGCTGACACAATGGGACACACACACGAGGAAAGGATTTGTCGCCAACTTGCTATTAGAATTCGACAAAAACTATAATAGCTTCGTTGAATTAGCCGAATAAATTATAATAAAAAGAGCGACGCGAAAAAATTTACATTTTCATCATTTCTCTCGCAGCGCGTCAGCTCGTGTCAGACAGAATTTGTGAAAGAAAGCTCGTGTCTCTCCCGTTAAAAATTCGAAATTCCTTTATGTCCACGTTAACGTATACATGAAAAACTCTCTCACCCTCTGGCTCTGAAAAACGGTAAACAAAAAAAAAAAAACGCTCACTCGCGCGAGTTTCATCTACAAGTCAATACGCGAGTGCGCGCGTATGTATCGAAAAAAAAATCCGGCGAACCAATATT
The DNA here is from genome assembly GCA_012977825.3 of Pteromalus puparum. Lineage (NCBI taxonomy): Eukaryota > Metazoa > Arthropoda > Insecta > Hymenoptera > Pteromalidae > Pteromalus > Pteromalus puparum. Next base: position 56,978,641 of record CM053171.1, read on the forward strand.
GACTCGTGCGCGTGTAGTACGTCATACATAAATTAAAACAAAAAAGCAGGGGCCCGACAAAAAAAATACGGCAAAACAAACGAAAGTTCTGCGAAACGCGTCGAAAAAAAAGTCGGGAAATAAAGCGTACACAAAGGCTCGCGCGCGCTCGCATCGACGAACGAGAATACATGGAGGGAGAGAGAGACACAGAGGTGGAAATTTTTAAAAAATCTTATCGGTGACGAGTCGAGCACATAGTTACATTGTCGGCTCTAAAATAAACTCATCCAAAAGCGTAATAATACTCCTATAGCTGCATTCGTTTGCCCATCGATTCCAGTCTACTTAGCGCTGCTAACCTTGACCCGAAAATTAATTATACACCTGCAGCAGCAGCAGCCAGCTCGCGGCATCTCATTAAAAGGAAAAATTGAAAATCGATACCCTCGCCGAATCAATAATCCATTGGAGCCAGAGAGAGGGGGGGGGGGAGTTAGAGAGCAAGAAAAAAGTAGTATAAAGCCAAGCCTCGATCAGACCCCCATTATACGCGGCGAATCCTCACCGCGAAAACCGCCGATAACCCAGCTCAGCCGGCGTCGCGCGGCGCACCTCACTAGCGCACTCTACATCCCTGTGGCCCCCTTCCACGGCGTCTACAGCGGAGCAAAGCTTCACCCCGGCAGATCGCAAAAACCCACTCGAAACATAAAAAGAATTCCAGGCAGGCGCCGCGACAGAGTTCGTTCTCTCTCTCCCTCTCTCTCTCTCTCACTCTTTCCCAGACACACACGCACACAGAGAGCGAGTTCTCTGCGCTAAAGAGAGAGAGAGAGAGGAGCGTCGACTACCCCACCCGACTGCAAACAGAGGGAGAAATCCGGGCGTAGTTGCATCGGCGCGCCGCCTGCAGCGTTGACGCCGCGACACAATGTCGTCGTCGACGGCGGTGGCGGCGGCACGAATTCGGCGTCGGCAGTTGATATTGATCGCGCTGCTCTCTCTCTCTCGCGGTCTCTGCTCTCCGTCTAGCTACATATAACGAGGGGTGGGGGTGCAGTACGGATTCGAGAGGGAGTAGGTATCTGCGCCGCGTCGTTATCGTCACCGCACGCGATTTCTCTCTCTCTCTCTCTCTACTCCTCTCTCGCTGCTGTATGATTTTTCGGAGAGACATTAATTCGAAAATTTTCCTCAAAGCACCGAAACGCTGCGCGTGTTTTCTCTCCTCTCGAGCACACACACACACACACATACACACACACAGATGGAAAGAAAAGCAGTCTGATAAACGCCTGCGCACTTCATTTCTCGCGCTTTTTGTTTTCTTTCCACTCGGCGCCCGCGCAGCCACACATGCTATATACGTATATACACAGCGGCTCGGGATCGAAAGTCAAGGGAGGAGAGCAGAGAGCAGCCATATATATATATACGCGCACCGCGCTTTGCCGAGTCTTTGTGCTGACTGCGGGAAAATTTAATTTTCGCGCGCGCGCGCCCGCAGAGAGAGAGCGGATTTTTTGCTTTACTGTTATTATCCGGCTCTCCTTGCGATTTCCACTCTGCTTCTTCTTTCCTCGTTCTCTCTCTCTCTCGCTCTCTGTGGGCCGATTCTTTTTTAATGAGTTTTAACGGGAGCCAAGTGCAAGGGATTTTCATTAGGAGCTGCGCGCGTGTGCTGCGTATCTATGCGGCTGCGACTCTCGCTCTCTTTCTCTCTTTCTCTCTCGAGTGGGATCGGAAAATCGTGCTCGTATTGATTTTGTTTCCGCGGCTCTGGCGCCGATGGGATTGGTTTTAAATTTTGATTAAGGGGAGAGCTCTCTTTTTTTTCCCCTGGATTTGCTTTATTCGACTGATATGATGAAAATAAAAGTATAGTCACGCCGAGCTCCCATTGAAACAGTTATCAACTCCCGGATTTATACGCGTCGCTTATAATTCATTCAAAAAGTCCAGGGCTGAAAATATATTTAACGAAATTAATTATATTTGCTGTACAGCATCAGTGGATTACAAAGTCGAAAATGATAATTATCCGCACCAAAATGACGTCGTCATTTAATTATACCATCCCCCGCAGCTATCTCTTGGCTCTCCAATTATTTAAAACTCGCTCTCACACAGCCACACTCGCGCTCGCGTTATTTAACCCCGAAACAGTGATTCTCGAGCATCCCATCCATCCGTGATCCGCATATCTCACACTTCCTCCCGTTCGCGCATCGCACACGTTCGCAAAGCTCATCGATTCGCTGGACTACGGCTTTTCAAGCCATCCCGTCCGTATATTTTTAAAACAGCCTCGCTTTGGCCCACTCGTCGCGCGCCTCTCAAAACAATGAGAGATCGAATCGCGCCGCTGTGTGATGCTGCTGCTGCAAAAAAAAAAAAATGAAAATTGCTGGCTGCCTCGCTTTTTCCGCGCCGCGCACTCGTAAAACGCGAAATTGCGTTTTATTGACTTTCGCTATACTCTCGACTTTCATTGCGTATGTGAGTGTGTGTGTGTGCTCCCCCGCTGAAAATGACGCGAGAGAGAGAGAGAGAGAGGAAAAACGACGAGTCGTTCTCTCGATTCGGCGAATTAAAAAGCGGCTCTATCGCGGGAATCATCGCACGCGCGAAAAGTCATTTTCGATCGAGCTCGGCGCGGTCGCGTTGATTGCGCGAATCGAGATACTATATGTATATACGTTGGCTTAAAATTATCACTGGAATTTCACGACACACTGATTATATTCGTTCTTCTGCTATTATATCATACAAACTCCGTCCGAAAATGAAGTTGTTGAAATACGGCTTTTTACGAGCCAGTGTGCGCGCACGAGGACGACGATAAAAAGAATCGACTCTCTGCTATATTACACATACACGCAATGGTGTGAAAATAAAGCGTCAACGGATAAATAACCTTGATTGATAAGCCCCGGCAATAAGTAATTAAAATCGCCCGTGCAATTTAGCCTCGAGTGTGTATAGCTGGCTCTTGTCGAAAGCCCTGGGTATAAAACGAATAAATCCAATAACCGCAAATTCGCGCTGAGAGAGAGAGAGAGGGAGAAGAGGAGCGAGTTCTAATTAACTTCTGCTCGCGCGGGATTTCTTAAAAGGTCGAGGAGCTGCGAGAGAGAAGCAGAGGGAAAACGCGGGGAAAGAGAATTAACGTGCGGGGCAATAACAAAATTTACTCTCCGCTCCGAGAGAGTTTCAAGCGGATGATTGCGATGTAGTTTTTCGTGCGTCGCTTCTGATGAGGTCACTATGTCGGAAATTGTATGCACACGACTATACATATATATACGAGCTACACGTGCTCTCTCGTGTTATTATTTTGTTTAAAAATATATTACCGTAATGTTTGTCAGTGCTTATCAGCCACGACTCATTACGCGAACGCGAATATAATTTATGCACCTTAATACAAACTACCTCGTATGTTGACTGCATTACAGCTGAGAAATTATTTATTTATACTCGCTCGTATCAACAAGAATAAAAACTGTTACAAATCTCGAAGCGTAAGTAATAAAAAAAAAAAAAAAGAAAATTCACACGCGAAAAGCAAAACCGCAACCCGTCCACGCGCAAACAGGCTTTCGACAAACAAATCCACCGGTGGTGGCAGCGGCGGCACTTTGGTACTTTCCATTGCGCGCTCTCAACTCTCTTGCATTGAATACTGCACAGAGAGCTCGCGGCTAGCATAAACAGCCGGTCTGCTACGCGCGGTGAGTCACAAAATATGGGAAATTCCTCCCTCTCTGCGCTGCTGCAGGCTTCCCTCGCGCAAAGCCGCCACGGATAATCGCGTGGCTGCATAGCGTTCAAGGTCACGTCCGAAACACTCAATAAATGCTCCGCTCGCTCGGTGCTTATACGATTATACACATAGTTTAGGCATTTTATACGATCGACGCTGTTGTTGTTGTTGTTGTTCGGCTTTTCCGGGGGGTTAGTTACTCTTATCGATCCGAATCGTCATTGATCGATATACTCGTGCATTCGTTATCTTTTTTTTTTCCACTGGTGGAATCGAAATCGTACACAAGCCGTTTAGTTAGAACCCAATAATTTACGACGCGTATAAAAAAATTACATTGCGGCAACATTATCCGTGAGACGATAATTGCAATGGCGAATTGGCGATTATAGTAGATGACAAACTTATATTTCAATGTATCCGCGCGCACATTTAATATGCGTCGTATTTTACTACTAGCTGCCAGGGATAGAGAGAGACTGCCTATATGTATACGTAACGCGCGAGAGATTGCGTAAGAATATGACATTCCAGTTTCCTCTATTTTTAAAAGCGTTTTGTGCGCCTTTTTTCCTCGTGCACGCTCGCGCAATGAGCAAGAGGAATTAAAACGATATTTTATAAGAAGCTTAACTTGTCACTCGGCGATACAGTATCGTATTTACACGGAGTAACCCCGAAGATTTAACGCGCATTACGTTATACCCAAAGGTATATTATCGTATACGAGCTCTTTTTGACAATTTTGCTTTGAGAAAGAGAAACTTATTTTTAACCTCGGTTGAAAACACTAACGAGATTCTTTTGTCCGCCTCTCGGTCGTGTATGTAACGAATTCTGGAGAGAGAAAGATTATGTGATAATGTCTGCGCTGTGCGCGGCGAAATTCATTGAAATTTAATTTGCATAATTTACAACGTCAAAAATGATAAATTTACGAGAGTACGCCTCATTCGACTCGTAATGGCGATTATGTAAAGTCGTTTAAATCTGAATAATAATAAACGCGGCGAAAACGAGGAGATTCATAAATTACTTCGAAAAAAGCGCGAAAAATAACTGAAATTCTAGTAAACCCGCGTAGAACGAATTTATTACTGTCATCGATTAAAGTGGGCTTCAATTAATTAGGTGTCTAGCGTATACGATTGCTCTTCAACGTTGTTTACCTAACCGTATATATTATACAAAATCCAATCGATCAATCATCCTCGAACGCTTTAGCAGCTAAGCCGCGTGCGTCGAAAAGAAAAACTCCAATTTCCTATACCGTCGCGCGTAAAATCCAATTTTAATCCGACAGATTTTAATTCAGAGTCATAAGACGCGCAGACATTTTTCCGGGAGTTATTCGCCCAGACACCGTCATCGCGTGCGCGCGAAAACCCCTCTCTCCAAAGCAGCAGCAGCTTTTCCCTCGTCGAAAGAGCGACGACCATAAAAAAAAAAAAGGTTTTACGACGACGGAGCGCGTTTTCATCCTCAAGGACGCCTCAACGAAGAAGAAGAAGGCGACGACGACGAAATCTCTCTCGACTCGACCAGATGTGCCCGGAAATGCCTTGGCAGTAGCAGTGAGGAAACTGCTCTCCCCACCTCCTTCCTCGTCCGAAAAAGCAGTATAGCGTTGGGGGGTTCGATGACCCGACCTTAGCACTCTACTCGGTGAAAGTGAAAGTTCGATGTCTCTGCGTAGTCTTTTGGTCTAGGAGATGTATGGATAGTTGGGCTGAAATGAAGATGAAGGAAATATCGTCTCTACTACTGTGTGTGTGTATACGGGTGTGCTCTGGCTGTATACTGATTGGAAAAGCGGTATTAGCGGTGTACGTAATTAACGAGATTGGAGTGGATTTGCTTGATTGCGGGAGGGCTGCTCTCGACGCTTGTTTATCGCGCTGTTTGACTTGGTGATTCGAGGAGAGAGAGAGAGAGAGAGTTTCATGGAGTTTCGTGATAGTCGCTCTCGACTTATTAGCGGCGTTGATTCATTGGAATATTCCTCTATACGTTATGCTCTCTCATAGCTATGACTCAAAATGTTTTTTCTCCTCCGGCGAATAGCAGCGGAACAAAGGGATTCGATTCTCCCATTAGCGTGTGTATGACGAACGCGGCAAGCTCGCAAAACGGAAAAAAAAATAAGCAAGGAGAATCAAGCGCGTCTGCATGTGCACGTAGATCAATATAATACATAGCAGACACGATACACACAGAGCGTAGAGCATCAGCGATGATGAATCAGTCGCACTATATAACGATCCAATCAAATCGCAATTACACCGGCGTAAACGGCGTTTAATTTCAAATAACGAATTTCCTACTTAGCGCACTCCCGCGTCGCCGCCACCACAGCAGCAATTGTTAATCTGAGCGAACGCCTCAATTACACACTATGCAGCGCAAAAACGTCCTCTCCTATATATGCTCGTCTCTCACATCAAGAGAGGATGGAAATCAACCGCGAAATCGGCGGCCGCAGCAACGGCGAGAAACACTGCGCGATAATTAATTATCTGTTCTCGTTTGCGCAACGGCTTACGTAAGCCGAAAAGTTTTGCAGCCGCAGCAGCAGTGGTACAGAGTAGCCTATAGGAAAGAGAGAAAGAAATAGTAGTCCCTTCGTTTGTGCCTGCTTGTTCGGCCTCGTTTATACCCACTTCAGCCTCAATTAGCGCCTCGACTTTCTTGTACTCTCTTCTTTTCGCAGAGGAGGGACGAAGCAAAAGAGAGAGAGAGAGAGAGAGAGAGAGCCACGTGCCGTTACCGCTGCGATGGATCACTCTTCTATCCTCCTTGCAGGCTTTTTCCGGCGGACCAGGTTGGGTCGCCGAGGGATCTCGCTCACTCTCCCGAGGTGTCGACGAGAGAGAGCTGACGTGCTTAACTTTCGTTTACTCGGGGATTAGTTTGTTTCTGCGGTTATTGATCGTGTTTTTTCTCTCACTTTCTGTCTCCTATGGCGCAGTATTGGCTGGGGAATACTTGCTCTCGGATGTGTAGTTTTATCAGGACACGTTTATCTACAAGCTTTATCTGTCGTTTTTTTTTTTCGCTCCCGAAGAGCTATTTTGGAGCAGACGGTAGTAATATTTATAGGAGACATGTTTGTTCTAACCGAATAATCAACGGCTCGCTGAAAACGTGATTGAAAAAGAAAAAGAAAAACAAGAATTACAGGATTGTGGGTCAGACTAACAAACGTTCAAGTAAAAAGCCAACCAAATCGCTTTGCGCAATACAAACACACGAAACGAACGATCGCTCGAACGTAAAAAGCCATCGCTCAATGCGCGCGCGCGCTCGCGTTTCGTCAAAGTAGCTTTATCTCTCCCCGTCGTCGGTCGGCGAAAAAAAGGTAATCTCCATGACGCAATCCTCCCTCTCTCTCTCTCTCTCTCTCTCTCTCTCTCTGCTGCTATGCTACAGTACTGTGAGCCATACGCATGAGATTTCAATCCGGGCCGAGTGAGAAATTCAAATTCAGTCGCGAGAGCGCGAGCTAATTTATGGCGCTGTTCGGTTCGCGCGTGTCGCCGTGTTATTTCGCCTTTTTTCGCGAGCGGCGTGTATTTCGAGACTCAAGGGAGAGGAGGAAACAACGGAGCCGCACTGATGCTTGAAAATAAAACTCTGCCGCGTTGGAGGGAGCGGAGGTTTATACTTCGATTAAGTAGCTTTGGTAAATACGACGGCAGCGGCGGCAGTGGAGCGGCTCGTGTCGCGTTACGTTTCAACAAATAAACATTGTAGGGTCCTTTGGTTAACGCTACACTTGCCGACAGCCAAGAGGTACTTTTTTGCTTTATTGAGCGGTTTCGTGGAAACTAGCTCGGGTGAGCTTGACGAAGTGTTGTATACAAGTGGATGATAATGATTAATGATGGTAAAAATGATAATGATGAAAAATAAGAAGAAGTAATCTGTACCTGATATATATGATGACGCCGTTGGTGCAGATCCTCTTCCAGCCCTGCGGCACCGCGATGCTGAGCTGCTGCTGCTGCATATCTTGCACTTGCTGCTGCTGCTGCATGTCTTGCACTTGCTGCTGGATATCTTGCACTTGCTGCTGTTGTTGCACCGCACCGCACACACCGACAGCGTTCATCGCGTCGTCGAGTACCTGATGCACCTGGAGCATCTGCTGCTGCTGCTCGGCTGAGTCGCGCGCAGCCTGCTGCGCGGCGACGAAGTTCGCGGCCTGCTGCAGAGCGACCTCTTGACTCTCGTGGCTACTCATGCTGCTGCAGGTCGACTCGGCCGTGTCCGACCTCACGGAGTCGCAGCTGCCCAGGTTGCCGAAGGCCGCTTGCTCGGCAAGCTTGATCACCTGGCCAGCGCTGACTACCGAGGCCGCGCTGTCGCTCATCACGCCGCCGTTGCCCTGGCAGCTCTGCTCGTCCTGCTGCTGGTGCTCCTCGTCGGCGATGACCGTATTCGGGTAGAGCGCCGCCATGTTCACCTGGCCGTTTTGCTGCTGCTGTCGGTTTACGAAGGCGGCCACCTGATGATTGGCGTTGGCGTCGCAGGCGGCAACGGCAGCCTCGAGCTCGGCCCCGGCCGCCGCGAACGCGCCCAGACTCTTCTCGTCGAGCGCGAAGCCCAGGCTCGCCGGGGTGAAGACGTTCCCGTTGACCGCGAACCCGTTGCAGCCCTCGAGCATCTCCTTGGAGAGCTTGAGCAACTTGAGGTGCTCCTTGTCCTGCTCGTCCACGACGTGCTGCTCGACCACGACGTCGTGCTCATCCTGGTAGATGATGTCACCGTCGGCCACCGCGGCCTCGAGCTGTTCGACGACGAAGCTGCCATCGTCGACGAGCTCGTCATCCTCCGGGCCCAGGCTGTGCGGTGACTCGCCTTCCTCGCAGTCCTCGCTGGCCCGGCTGCAGGACGAGGTGCGCTGCAGCTGATCCTGAGAGTCTAACTCCGCGCCGGACAGAGCGACGAACTCGTGCTGGCTATCCTTCGGATCGAGGAAGCCCGCGAGGTGGCCCTTGTCGCCGAAGACCTGGGGCAGGTGCAGGAACGCTGCGTCCTGGACCTGCTGGTGCTGCTGCTGTTGATTCTGGCTCTGTTGATTATGCTGCTGCTGCTGCTGCTGCTGTTGCTGATAGTTGGCGAGCGCATTGTGCTGCTGCTCGAGTGCACTTGCGTAGGCCAAATTGTCGCCGGACACGTAGACTAGTACGCTGTTCTGAAGAGCGGCCTGTTGGTCCTGAAGGCTGGGATTGTTCGGTTGTCGCGGTAGGGTCGACAACTGTTGCTGCTGTTGCTGTTGGAGCGTCGTCGTGGGGCCTGAATGAGAGGCCGGCTGCTCAGGCTTGCCGGCCATGGTCCAGGTCCAGCAGGGCTGCAGTCTGCCTCGCCACCGACATCACTGGCACACACTGCCGCCTCTGGAGCTCGTAGGCTATTAGCACCTGCGGCATCCTCTGCTGGAAAAAAAGTGGAAAAATTGCATGGTTATAATTTTCGAATACACTTATAACACATTGACGGACAACCGCTTAATTCGAGGGAAAATATTGCTGCAAACAGCTTCGTAAACAGATCTCGCCATAATAAAATATGTAAATAACGAATTGGTATATGAATTGAATTAGCGAGGAGTATCCATATCATGAATTATTAATTATTTCCCGACGAGCGCATTAGGGGATGAAAATAATAGTTCTGACTCTGGCGCGCCGAGCT
>CM053171.1:56988110-57147056 GCA_012977825.3 Pteromalus puparum
CTGCAGGACGAGGTGCGCTGCAGCTGATCCTGAGAGTCTAACTCCGCGCCGGACAGAGCGACGAACTCGTGCTGGCTATCCTTCGGATCGAGGAAGCCCGCGAGGTGGCCCTTGTCGCCGAAGACCTGGGGCAGGTGCAGGAACGCTGCGTCCTGGACCTGCTGGTGCTGCTGCTGTTGATTCTGGCTCTGTTGATTATGCTGCTGCTGCTGCTGCTGCTGTTGCTGATAGTTGGCGAGCGCATTGTGCTGCTGCTCGAGTGCACTTGCGTAGGCCAAATTGTCGCCGGACACGTAGACTAGTACGCTGTTCTGAAGAGCGGCCTGTTGGTCCTGAAGGCTGGGATTGTTCGGTTGTCGCGGTAGGGTCGACAACTGTTGCTGCTGTTGCTGTTGGAGCGTCGTCGTGGGGCCTGAATGAGAGGCCGGCTGCTCAGGCTTGCCGGCCATGGTCCAGGTCCAGCAGGGCTGCAGTCTGCCTCGCCACCGACATCACTGGCACACACTGCCGCCTCTGGAGCTCGTAGGCTATTAGCACCTGCGGCATCCTCTGCTGGAAAAAAAGTGGAAAAATTGCATGGTTATAATTTTCGAATACACTTATAACACATTGACACCCGATTAATTCCGAGGAAAATATTGCTGCAAACAGCTTCGTAAACAGACTCTCGCCATAATAAAATATGTAAATAACGAGATTGTGTATATGAAATTCGAATTAGCGAGGAGTATCCAATATCATGAAATTATTAATTATTTCCCGACGAGCGCATTAAGGGGGATTGAAAATAATAGTCTGACTCTGGCGCGCGAGCTCTGTCAAAAGGATTAATTAATTGCAAAAGACAATGGAAAATTCAGAGCATGACGACCATGAGAATAACAATCATGACCCGCGCGCGCGCGAGAGTACGAAATAATGCACTGCACACGTATATATACTGGCCTACCCGACGCTGCTGTGGCGACGCTAGCAACGATAATAGCGATAATAACAATGATAGCGGCAGCGACAACGCGAATAACAATAATAATAATAATAACCCCAACAACAGCAATGAGAAAAGTTGGTAATTATGACGGTGCGATGACAATGACGTCCAGCGGTCCTTACGCAATATTATTATCCTAGAATTTAATCAGCGGCCCGATTGTCCTCCAATCAGCGCGGAATTATTATCGTTATTAACGCGCGCGCAATCGCATCTCTCTCTCTCGCTTTTATATTCGGCGAATATATACATATAGTCTCTTTGGCATGCAGCAGCAGCAGCAGCAGCAGCGACGTCGATTGAAACTGACGCGCGACCTCGATTCTGACGTGCAGAACAAAAAAAAAATGGAATCAGGAAGGAGCGAGTATAAAAAAATGCGACAGTATAATTTTAACGATGTTCGTTAAGAAAATTAAGCGCGATTGTTCTCTCCTGTGCGCGTTAGGAAGTTCTATACACGTTATGTGTTTTTCGACTACAGGTTTTTACTGCCGGCTTTTTTGCCAATCGTGCGTCGTGTCTCTTTTTTCCACGGAATTGCAATAAAAACAACATTCAATGAGCTCGTTTGAAAAGGGTATCGTATTTTTTTTTTCCTCGTTATTTCCGACGGGGATTGATTGTGAAGTTCGCGGGAACGCAATAAAGATAATGAAAAACAAGGTTTTGTTTTGTTCGAAAAAGATTTTAATTCAATCAGAAAAGCAGTAACGTTTCGTTTATTCAATACGTAAAATTAAAAAAGGCACATCGCGTTAATTAAATTTCAATTGATCAGAGAACATCCAAGTAAAGCAGAGGTCATTGAACTCTCTTCGCCAAAAGGAGATGCTTCGAGTTATCAAAGTACACATCAAGACGTCAAAATGATTGATAAGCAACACGGTGATTACGCTCGAGCACAACTGACGCATTACGTAACCGCGCGCTATTAAAAATAATCCGCGATTTGCAGTATCCACAGACGTTAGAAAGCGTTCGAGTCAGCCTGGCAGAATTCGAATCTCACTCGTTCATTGAAACGCGCAAAAAGAAAAAAAAAACATCATTATTGTTCAACGAGCGTGGAAGCAATAACCGCGTGATTTTGTCGGAGGTATAATGGTTTCCAAGTATTGCATGCGCCAAAGTAATCGCTCCTATAACTGCACGTATATACGTTAGCCGCAGTGTGTATACGTAGAAGCGAAACCTAACCTATACGGAGCTGGGAGCGCTCGGTTGTTGATTGTTTACGTGCTCCAATTTCAACAATCAGCTGTCGGTGTTGATACTATACTTTGTTCGCGTAAAACGTAGACGTCATTTCAACTGCGATTCGAAAAACGACTATCTTCTATCATTTTCGTTTGAATGGAGCAGTGACAGTGATCGAAAAAAAAAAAAAACGACGACGACGACAACAGTTAACCGCGAGAGAATAATAAACAATAGACGATGCAAGCATATCTCACCTGATACGTAGCGGCCTCGACAGCTCTTCGGATGCATAAGTGCAGGATCTGCCGCGGGTCGCGAATCCCATTGACGTTAAAAAGCGCGCACCGCACCGCACCGCGCGCGACTACGACACGACTTAGCAAGATGAAGGGGGAAGACGACGAACAACCGCGAACGCGACGCACGTACGTTTACTATTATTTTTTACTTGAAAACACCACCGCGAAAATCGCGCACTGCCACTTATCCTCTTCTCTCTTCTCTTTTTCTTTCAATGCATAAGATTATCTGGATTATCCGCAAAAAAACACACACTAGCTTGCTGTATAATGCTCCGAAAACACTCTTCCAGCTTCTTTCTCCGTGCGTGCGATGAGCGAGTATTTCGAAGGTTATACAACAACAATAATAATAATAATAATAATGATACACAGGTTTTCGCCAGTAGATCATGCACTGATTATTCACCAAATAACAGCATCACACTTGATACTCGGGCCGCTCGTTCGCGACTCTCGTGCGTAGGAAAATCCCGTGTCGGCGCAGTATATAGCCTCCCTCCTCTTCTCTCTATTTTTAGGTTAAGAAAAACAAGAGCTGCTCCGTCTCCGCTGCTGTGCGAGAAGCTCTTTCTCTCTCTTTCTTGCTTGCGCGAATTATCTTCTCTCTCTCTCCGAAGTCTGTGCGCGAGTGTGTGTGTGTATACGTAGCCCAGATCTACGTAATCCTCGGAGTCCGCGCAGTAGTGGAGTGGCGCGCGAGTGTGTATATATATATATATATATGTATATGTATATATGAGAGCGAGAGAGAAGGAAAAAAATTGCCGGAGCGGACGGGAGAGAGACACACAGGCCGAACGAACGGCTCTCACGGCTTTTTAGGGCGACCGAGCGCGAGACGATGGCAGCAAAAAAGTGCCGAGAGGAATACTATACAAGACAGATGGAGACACAGACACACACCTGGCGCGCGCACTATACCACCACTCTCTTCTTCTTCTTCTTCTTCTTCTTCTTCTTCTTCTTCTTCTTCTGTTCTTCTTCTTCTTCTCTTCGTTCGTCTTCAGCCTCCTCTGCTGTTTCTCATGGCATCCCGCTTTTTGCGCGAGCCCAGCATTGCTGCTCCTTACGTGTGTAACAACGCTGCTGACTGCTGCACCGAGGAGAGAGATGGAAAGAACACTTGGCGCTGTCGCTGTTGCAGCTATCCGCGATCGATGCACCGATCAATCCTATATTTATCAATCGTATACACACTGCAGTCTAAGCTGGCTTATAAAAGAGTGCAGAAAGTATAGCGAAAAGGGAACAACAACGCGCGAAAGAGAGGAGAAAGAGCGCGCGGCGACCGCGTCGTCCCTCTGTGTGTATATACTCAGGCGGCGCTGCTCCGTCGACTGCCGCCGGCAGCCCGAGTTAAAAACTGCTCACTAGCTTTCTCTCTCTCTCTCTCTCACTCACTCTCCTCTCCTCCTCCGGAGGAAGCAGTGCTGCTGCTGCTGCTGCTGCTGCTGCTACTCGCTACTACTACCACCGTGCACACGGATATGGCTACTAGAGCGCGAGCTCCGCGAGTGAGAGAGAGAAGGAGAGAGACACTTGCGCGCGCGCGCGCGCGCACCAGCGGGATAACCTCACAGTCGCGCTTTGCTATGCTGTAACATATTCATATATATAGCGTGCGATATATATCGCCATGTTAAGTGACTCGAACGCCCTCTCAGCTTTCAATGGCGGGTAAAGCAAGAAACTTCGAAAGGTAGGTATCTCACATATGTGATATAGATATACGCGTACGCGTGATTGTGCGCGCGCTTTTCAAATAATCAAATGCGGTTATACCTTTCAGTTTCCAACTTTGCCAGCTACTGCTTACTGAGAGGGCGCCCATCGTTTAACGTCACGAGTATTTAAATGGATATTCTTGGTGACAGAGATTTCTGAATAGTCATGATCTTATTGCGGTGATAGCAATTAAAGGTACCGACTTTCTATATGAAAGCGATGAAAGCGATCCGAGGAAGCGGTGTTGTATTTTTTTTCAATTCTGTTAGAGGATATGACATTATGAGAGTTTCAGGCGGGAGATGCGTACATTCATATTGATTTTATGAACGTAGAATACATAATTATTTATTTATCAGTACTATAGTGGTGGTACAAATATATTATTTTATATTTAGAGATTTTATTCTAGAATAATAAATCAAACTTTCAGTTGATGATATCTTGTGGTAAATCTTCTGATATCCGGTGCGACTTAGACTTCCTGGATTTCTTCATTGCGAACTTCGATTTCGCGTAAGCATTTAGGTGCTTAAACCCTTTCGTCTAGATAAAAAAATTTAGATACTCAAGTAATATAATGAAATTTTCTTACATATTATAATGAAGTATGTATGTATGAGTACCGTTGTTTCTAAAAATTCCTTTTGGCAATTGTGCATCAATATACTACTATTGTTAAAATTGTTAACCAGTCGTTGAGTTTCCGGATTTACACAAGTAGCGTTAGTAAATCTGAAACGAATCATATGTTCACAAAGTAAATTTCTACAGTTAATTTATAGCTTTGCACATTTACATTAAACAGTAATAACATAATTTAAAGAATACTTACGCTTCCTCAGCAGTCTTGCTGTTTCTAATCTTGTTTCTATAAGTTCACTCAAATAGTCGAATTTCTCAGATGGCAACGAAATAACAGCAGCTCTGCACGCGCCATCTTTCGTTCACTGGAATAAACAGTGTGTGCATCGTCTTTCAAATTCGCGTAAATCGGAATTCAGTTAGGATTGTGGTTAGGTTAGGATTCAGTATTCTGCGCGTGCTCGCTCATCAACGTTCTGCGTCCCGCATCATCTGGCATCATATTCGTTCGCGCCGACGCCGCCGACTCGCACAAAATACTTACATGCAGGAAAAATGGCGGGTTGGATCTCCGGCTCGGAGAGCGACGAGGAGCCTCTTAATCTTAATTTGTTCAATCGCAAATGCTTCGGATTTTTCGGTATCCCGGACGAGACAGTTAACACATTCAAGAGCATCGTAACGGTATGTTTATCGCATGATATTGTATGGTACTTGTCTCTGAAAACTTTCTGTAAAACTAAAAGCTTTTGACGGTTTCTTTTGTTTACCTACTGTCTTATTGTATTGTTCTGTGATTGAGTTTTACTTGTACATTGAGCGACATAACCAATTTTATTAGTCTTTATTGGTGTAGAATTTTATTATATTTAATCTATAATATGGAAAAATAAACTTTTATCATGATTTTTTATTCATGTGATGATTCTTTTCATTCTTTTTTCAGCAACTTGGGGGTTCCTGTGATAGTCATCCAAAATATGTATTTACTACAACAGAATATTATGACTCGTTAGATGAGAAAGATTCTAATTTATACAACATTTCATTTATTCGTGATTGCGTCGATGCCAATAGGTACTTAAACATAGAACAGTATAGGTAAGCAAACTTTAGAATTGTTCTGTAAGTTTGATGATCTATGGTAAAAATATCTGATCAATGTTGTATGAATATATTTTTCAGGTTTGGTTTTAAGGATAAAAAGAGAGATTTTCGAGATTTTGATCCATGCTGCAACAAGTAAGAACAGTTTCAAAGATTATTCAAGTATAAAAATATTGCAGAATTTATTAGAAATATTAAAATTTTGTTTGCAGTTTTCACAAAGGTGAGAAAGGTTGTTTCTTGTGCGATCCAGCGTATAAAAAGGATCTGCCTTTTAAGCAAAGAAGAAAAAGTAAACTACAAATGAATCAGTAAGTTTTAATAAGATTCTGTAATACAAGAAAAATAGATAAGGTGTACATATAATTTATTTTTTTCAAAATAATTTCAGGACTGTAGAGGATAAAGAAGATGCATCAGTCAAAGTCAGGACATATACAAAAACCTCCAAAAAAGTGTATGCTAAAACCATAGATGTTTATTTATTTTTCTCTTCTATTATTAAGAAACTATATATTTTACAGAAACTACTGGGAACCATGGGAGTGTCGATTGTTATTAGACTATATAATAAGTAATAATTTATTTTTGTGGGTAAAAGGTGCAAATCTGTACAGGCGCATTAATGCAGATGGTGTAAGAATCTTTTTTATTGCATTTACATGTTCTTAAAACTGCTTAAATCATATAATAATCTTATAAATAATGGTTTTCTAGCTATTAACTCATAGGACTCCTGATTCCATGAGGGTATATTTTTGTAAACAAATTCTGCCATGTATAGACAGTTATGATTTACCAAAGCCAATAAAAAGAAAGTTTAACCAAGTTTACGTACGTATCTGTGGTACACTGATGAAATTTTTAATTTTAGATTATCAACTTACAGAATTATTTAAATTTACAGAATGCCATTAATCCAGCTCGTTCAGCATCAAAAAAGTTGAAAATGAACGGACTGAAAGCCATTGTAAATAAAAAAATGAGCAAAAAACAGATGCAAAAGCCAAATATGAGTAATAAGAAGTCATGACTGCAAAGATGGGTGTAATTAGCACATAAACATACACAAACGATTGCCTAAATGCAAGTATTTCTTTTAATTTGAGTGAGAAAAATGGTGCGAAAAAGCGTCTTCAAATACTTCATTACATGTATGTGCTGTACCGTTGATATTATTTATACCCTGTAATGTTAATAATTTAAGTGATAATACAGTGTTGTGACTGTGCTAAGTACAATGCACTCTTAGAAAAATCGTGCGTTTACGTTAAAAACTGTCTCTTTGAACAGAGAAGTATCCTTCGACTACTCTATATTTTTATATTCGCAAAAAATAAAGACAATTCAAAACGTTGAGCATTTGCAATTTTTTTCGCCAAACTTCCTCATCCATTGAAAAAAGTAATTCCGAAAATGGACAAAACGCCGCCAACTAAGCCTCGATTCCCATTGGTACGCTCCCGACCAATCAGAAATTGCGAACGGTTAACCGAAAAATCCGGCAGCTTCCTGCTCTAGCGGAATGCTAACTTCCCTATTGGCCGTCACCGACACCAAGCCGTGACTGTGTTAGTCAGTCGACGGAAGTTTCTCGAACGAAATCGAACTGTCGTACCGCACGAGCAATCTTCCATGGACAGCAGCGCAGCAGCAGCCAAGCCGCAGCTCTTTAGTGTTTAGTGTGCGATTCTCGAGGAACACACGAGCAGTGACTCTTCTTCGATCGGAGGTCTCCATTGCGGGACTGCGATACACGAGAAAGCGTGATTTTTCCTGAGCTTCTTTTGGACAAAGACGCTTTTAAATCTCCTTACAGAATAGGTGAGAGCAGTTTTTCTTTCTGTTAGGGGGTTAATCGTTTGACAATATCGTCGTGACGTAAATTGTGAAAGAAGAGTCGATCGATGCTGGCGGAAAGAGAGGGACGTAACGTTACAAGCGAAACTCGTCGTTCCTCGTGTGCGCGAAATCGAGTCTAGTCATCGAGTTACAGTAAGTAGCTGATCATCGTCACTCCACGCGCTTTTCCTTATCGCGAAGCTCTATTTTTCCTCGATTTCGAGAAAGTCGTCGTCAGGTGAGGATATCGGATAATTAACAGCCAATAGAATGATCGAGTCGTCGCTGTACAGCCGTGTGCATAGCGTGGCGACAGAGCATCGGCAGCAGCCAGCGATGGAGGCGATTTCAGGGCCGCCGCGACATAGACACGAGGCACAAAATTACGAGAGAGCGAGAGAGAGAGAGAGAGAGAGAGAGAGAGAGAGAGACTCTGGAGAAGAACAGTCTAGAAGAGGCTAAAGTCGTACTCTCTCGCTTTCTGTATGTCTCTCTCTCTCTCTCTTTTGCGGCCAGAGCGCTCGCGATGGCATACATAGGCCGTGTTATATATTACTCGCGCTTCGTTCTCTCGCGATAAAATAAAAAGCGCACAAAGGAGAGCCGTCGCTCTCGAAGCTTCGTGTAGGCACTACCTACCTCTGGTGCATGTATAATAGACACACACGCCAACGCAAGCGCGAATCGTTGCTTCCGTCTTTGCGACGTTTTAATTATCACCGCGTTATATAGCTAGATCTGCCTAATATATGCATTAGAGCGTGATCGAGAGACTCTTGGCTACTGTTGCGTTTTTTCTTCAAATGGCTGGCCTCGCAGCCGCCTAATGCATCGACGCCCTCGTCGTTCGGCTCCGAGACACACGTACATATATATAATGCGTGTGTATTTAGCGATGACGACGATTTAGGATAGATCGTGCTTCCGCGAGGAAGTTCGGGGACTTTCCTTTATCTATCACGCTGCGGTGGAATTCTTTTACTTATCTTTCCAGTGGTCGCTGTGTGCGATTGCTTGAGTATGTGTTGTCAGCTGTTCGCGTTAGGTGTATGCATTCGATTTTTATAATCTAAGCGTGACGGAGAATATTTTCAAGTAGTTGAGAAGCTTCTAGGTTGCTTATGCTTTTCTCCTTTTTTTCAGGCAATCATTATTGTTGGACCTTGCCTTCTGACTGAAATAGCATCTCTCGCTGTCGATAACTCAATAGAGTAGACTGGATAACTCAAGCACCATGGTTAAAGAGACAACATTCTACGACATACTGGGCGTCAAGCCCGGATGTTCACAGGAAGATTTGAAGAAGGCGTATAGAAAGCTGGCTCTGAAATACCACCCTGACAAAAATCCCAATGAAGGAGAAAGGGTTAGTATGAATTTATAAAAAAAATTAGCATTTTGGAATATTTGATTGAGGACAACCATTGTGCTGTTGTGGCTAATAAACATTCAAGTGCTTTGCATAATCTGTTTGAAGCGATTAACATAACCACCTATTATAGCTTTTTAACAATTCTTTTTTTTTCAACTTCCATAGTTCAAGCAAATTTCACAAGCCTATGAAGTTCTCTCAAACCCAGAGAAAAAGAAGATCTACGATCAAGGAGGTGAGCAGGCTCTCAAGGAGGGTGGCATGGGTGGTGGTGGCTTCTCCTCGCCCATGGATATGTTTGAGATGATCTTCGGCATGCGCGGAAACGATGGCCGTCGCCGGCGGAAGGGACAGGATGTTGTCCACCAACTGTCTGTATCACTGGAAGAGCTGTACAAGGGCGCGGTGCGCAAGCTCGCCCTACAGAAGAACGTAATCTGTGATAAGTGCGAGGGCATCGGTGGCAAGAAAGACGCCGTGGAGAAGTGCTCGACCTGTCAGGGTACTGGCTACCAGGTACAGATCCAGCAACTCGCTCCCGGTATGCTTCAGCAGTTCCGCTCACAGTGCGGTGACTGCCGAGGTCAAGGTGAGCGCATCAAGTCTAAGGACCGCTGCAAGCAGTGCAATGGCAAGAAGATCGTCAGAGACAGAAAGATACTGGAGGTCTTTGTCGACAAGGGTATGGTTGACGGACAGAAAATCGTCTTCACGGACGAGGGTGACCAGGAACCTGACAGAGAACCCGGTGACATTGTCATCTTGTTGGATGAGAAGCAACACGACGTTTTCAGGTGAGTCTCTTTGGATACTTAGTGTATTGATATCAGATTTTTGTTACATAAATAATCAATAGTATACAGAGTACTTTGCTATAAGGTGAAGCTAAAAATAAAAATCTTGGTAGTATGTGACCTAATATTTTGCAACTAGATTATGGTCAAGGCGAAAATTATGCACAGTGGAGTTAAATAATGTTTTGCAAAATGTAATTACTATTCATCAGCATTCGTTTATATTTTCAAATCTTGAATGTTATTTCTCATACTTATGATTTTTTGTGCAACATTCCGGCCGCGTTGAATCATACATTTCCGCGAGAGTCTCACTCAAAATCGGAATTTCACTCCTTATTTCTTTCAACACCAGCTTGAATCATCATTATTCAGTTTGCACTGATTAATTTTATCTGTTCTTGAACATTAGCCAAATTAAGCCAAGTCAGCTGATCGAAATACAATTTTTAGAAATGACGAATTCGTAAGTCCAGTTCGTCTTGAGTCCACAATGACGCATTTGATTTTTCCAGACGCTCCGGTAACGACCTCATAATGCGCATGAACCTGGAGCTTGTCGAAGCTCTGTGCGGCTTCCAAAAGGTAATCCAGACGCTGGACCAGCGAGACCTCGTGGTGACATCCCTCCCTGGTCAAGTGGTCAAACATGGCGACCTCAAGTGCATCCCTGGCGAGGGTATGCCCGTTTGGAAGGATCCGTTCAACAAAGGCAGACTCGTCATTCAGTTTGTCGTTAACTTCCCGGCATCCATCGATCCGGCTATCATCCCGACGCTGGAGCAGTGCCTGCCACCGCGAGAGGAAGTGATGATACCCGATGGTGCAGAGGAATGCAACCTGGTGGATCTTGATCCGGAGCAAGAGAGCAGGCGGAGAGATACGCGCCAAGCTTACGATGAGGATGAAGGCGGTCCATCGCGCGTCCAATGCGCCACGAACTAACGGCCCTGCCAGGAGCTTAGCCCCACTATCTTCCACCCCTCCAACGACGTCGCAGCTACAGCTGCGCCACTACACAAGAATCATAAGATGCCGCTGACAACTGAATCAGTCGAGCTGCTATTGTCGATTGGGGCCCGGGTAGAAATTTCATTGCGAAGATGTATGGCACTTATCGGAGGATTGCGTGTACCCGAATGTCGCGCGCGAAATTACCTTATCTCATTTTTTGCTCTCGAATTACTTTTTAGGAATGTAATGATGAAGTAGTTCTCAATAAGACTTTTTTCTATTTCTTGGTGGTCAAGACGATGCTCCGTTCATTCCGTTGCGCGAATGTAGGTTATGAAATTTCTTTGTAAGCAATACATGCGAAATCGAAGAACTTATTTTGCTGTGCCTACATCGTGCATTAATAAATACACGCATATAGTGAGAAATAATATTTTTTTTGTAACATCTTTCAAAATGAATATGGTAATTTCGAGTATACCAAGGACTCATAATATTGCCTAACTGACATTTCCAAAAACTGTGACCATAAGAGCCAAACTTGGATAATCATTGTTATTCGCGGCATACTTTAGAAAATAATTTAGTGACACAAGGCATAATAAAGTTGAATAACAATTGTACAATCGTTTTTTTTTTCCAATCAGGTTTGGAACTCGCGGAATTTTCATGAGCTTGTTGGAAAGATGACAAGTAAGGCAATATTAGAAATTGTCTTGTTTTAGTGTTCCAAATCCAATAAGAGCTTTGTAAGATTTTTCAGACACGAAACGAAATTTCTACTCGGGAGGAAATAAAAGCAAACGGCCATTTTTCATCTCGTATACACCTAGACAAAGACAAACACTTACACATAATCATCTTCGTTTTTTTTTCATTCAACAAACAAACAAATGCTTCAGCCGATATCGACGATGTTATGGACTAATTCATTTAGAACTTCCCCGACGAGGTTACTTTCTACACTCACCTTTTTTTATGATCAAATCTTTAAAAGCGCCAAGACTTGTATTTTTTAAATAAATTTTTGGAGACGAAACAAACATCATGTTGGAACATATTGCCGCGTCGAAGATCGGTATGAAAGTAAATCTGGTCTTGTTAATAAATTTTGCAAGAAAAAGTAAAGAATTAGTCTTGTAAACGCGAATCGGTTTCTAGTATCTCAATTCTGTAAGTTAATTGAAAACTTAGGTAGGAATTACAGGGGAATGGGATTGTATCCGCAAGGTTTTTAGCTGTAACTCTTTGAGCATCTGTATATCTTGCAAGGACACTGTCATCTTCTATATTAAATAACTAAATCCAATAAATTACAGTCCAAAAGGTATATTCCTAGAAAAATGGCTGATAGTTAATGGATTTCCGGACACTCTTACTTATTAAGAATTTGAGCTATTTTTTTGTTAAAGATAGCTTTCTTAGTTAATTATTATAATGTTGATTTTCTGACATCTTATTTTTTCTCTCAAAGTGACATTTGACTATGCAAGTTCTTCGTGTGCATCTAGTGGAAATTTAGAAACGTATAAGCATATTAATGACATTGCTAAACGGACTATATTTGCGCTAGATAAAAGTCGAAGAAAAATCGGATGTTCTCTTGTAACAATATTATGTTGTAACACTACGTGTCTAATGTTAGGTAGTTTGTATCATTAAAAGCTTACTTAAAATTAAAATGAAAATAACTTTGTCAGTAAATTTCAGTCCTGTCAACAGCATGAATTTTTTTATAGAAAACCTTGATTTTGTATTTATTCCAACGTTGAGTCAACTATTTTAAACATGTAATGAGAGATATGATTGTCGCTTTGTGAGCGCCTGAATAAATTATTCCGAATTAGGTATCAGAAATCAATTCTGTGGAACATAAATTCACAATGGAAAAAAAGTAATAAAAAATGTACACTTAATAATGTGTTTTATCTATTGCCTTTTTACGTTTTCATTTTCAAGCGATTTCGTGAAAGCCTTTTGTAAGCTTAAGTCTCTTTCTCTTTAAGAAAGTGATTAAATAACAAATTTATTAATACTCTATTCACGTGATTTATACAACAAACTTTACATAGTGAGTTTCAAGCACTGAATATTTGTGGCATCCCCGTTGTACCTGTTCAGTTGTCGGAGCAGCTGCAGTTTTGATTGCCTGCTGTGAGTGGTATGTAATTCGTACAGTGTGCACATGTTCAAAAGCACAGCTTCTTGAAGGCTCTTGATGGGATTCTGTACTGTCACCATGTTTTCCATCAAATCTACTGCAGCCTCCAGTTTCCCTGTGTATAATAAACAAACAGCTATGTTGTTCAACAACATGATGTTAGACGGATCCAACTCTGATGCTGCCTTGAAGCACTTTAAAGCTTCTTGAAAAGCGTTTTGAGCGACTGCCATGAGACCTCTGTCAACCAATTCCTTTATGTGTTCAGCTTTCGGATTGTCCGTCTGAACGATTGAGAATTTCTTTTCAGCTGCAGGAACATCTCCCAGAGAAAGGTATATTCTACCGATCGCCGAATTGAGAATTTCGGCTTGTCCTTTTTTCCACTCGTTGGAGTTAAGAAGTTGCTCCAAAACCTCTGTAGCCAGGATATAGTTTTTGGTGGAAAGAGCGCAATTGACTACCGAAACTAACGTCCTCGACCTCCTTGCTTTCCAAAGCTGAAGAGAGTCTTCCCTTTCGTCAGAATTGAATTTGGCTACACCTCCGTCTTCTGACAAGCCGTTTTCTAAATTGCTGATTATTTTTTTAATAGTGGCAAGGATAGCGTATAAATTGTCTATGGCACGCTTTCCTTTTCCATAATACATTGGGATTTCTGCAAGTAATAATCTAAATGCAAAAGATGCCATTGAACCAGGTCTTGTACCATACAATTCTGGATAAAATATAAAATACATGTCTGGCTTGTCCAAATTGTGGAAAGGTGTAGACTCTGTTTCTAATATTTCTGTTTGCCTTAATTTAGTTAACAAGGATAATCTAGTGAACCACAGCTGCAAGGAATGCGGTGTATGTTTACTGGGATGGTTTATTTTTCCATAGCCTTGGCCATATACTGCAAGAAGTCGTCCAGATAAATTGACTGCTGCACGATAACAGCCTTCTTTAATCAAACTTCTAAGACCTCTTTCATCCTGTAATGTGAAAATTTGATGCATAAATCACATTAAAAAGAAAAAGATTAAATTGTTCTGAGTGAATCCAAATCAAAAGAAAGAGATGTGCTTTACCTGAGTTACATCTGATAGAGTTGAAACATTCCTATTGATAGTTTCTTCTTCACCCAAAAAATATGTCACAGCCTCTTTTATAGGATCAGACATCTCCTCCGCTAAAGCGAGACCTGGCATTGTCAAATTTTCCCTGTCATGGTGACTTCCTCCATGTGTAGAAGTAGTAGCAATAGATCGTAGAATCTTTCTAGTGTTTTCTGAGGGAATCCATGCATCACGGTGATAGTCATTCACAGTTGCATACTCGCTAGGCTCCTCGAATGACGAATCATTCTCAAAAATATTGCCTGATGGGGTTCCAGGTGGCATATTGAACTTGGAGGTAGATCCAACGGTTGCAAAAATATCTGGTTTGCTTGATGAAACAATTTCATCAAAAATCGTTGGCGTACTACTGTCAAAGTAGCTGCCAAGATTTGTGGAGGCAGATGCATTGTCCGTTTCTTCTGACGACTTTTGACTCATTTTTATCTTGAACTAATTATTATTATATACTTTCTTATTCTATTGATTTTTAAAGTTTCGATTAATTCTCACATCGTATACTTACACTTTGTACTGAAGACTTGGTGGTCTTTGTACTGGTGGTCGTCAAGTGTTTACACGTGAATGATCAACATTTTTGGTTTCACGAAGGTTTTAACTAACAAATGACAAATGATAGTACATAAACAGGTGCCATTCGCGAAACTGCAAGACTTTGACACATCAGCTGTCACAAGGCCATCGACCTAGCCTAACCATACGTCAGCACGAAATTGACGAGTTCTTATACACAAAACAATTTTATGACTCACGAATCATGTTATTTAATATTCCAGAAATAACTGTGAAATCCAAAAAAACAAGAAATAGTTTTGCAAAAGATAAAAGTTTATTTTAAATTTTAGAACTTTCTAAAATCAATAACGGTTATTGAATTTTTCTATTGTCAGTGCGACTGTCAGGTCAGGGCATCGGTACCCATGCGTCACAAAGGCAAAGGTAAAACATGGTGTGGAAAGCACATGGTCGGCGTTGCGTTTGTTTATCTAAACGGTCTACAGTGGTGATAATTGAATTTACTGTTAAAGATGCCAGCGCAAGTTAAAAATAATATATTGCTCTACGAGGGCTGTAACTATCTAAGGTATAGATTAATATTATCAACTTTGTCGGGAAAACCTGTAAAAATAACAGACATTAGGACTGCAGATGACGATCCGGGTCTTAGAGGTTAGATAATTTAATTTTATAAGAATGCATTTATCGTTTGTTTGCATTTTTACTGAGTATAACTTGTACTTACAACATTTTAGAATGTGAAATCAGCTTCGTAAGATTATTGGACAAAATTACAAATGGTTCAAGAATCGAGTTGAACGAAACAGGAACAAGTTTGTATTACAGTCCTGGATTACTTTCTGGAGGAGAAATAGATCATGAATGCAGTTTACAGAGAGGTATTGGTTACTATCTCGAAGGTGTTATGGCTCTTGCACCTTTCTGCAAAACGCCTATTAGTATAAAACTCAGAGGAGTGACCAATAACACCCAAGGTATAAATCATTTCACTTTTAAAATATCTCATTAGACGAAATCAGTAAATCACAATTATATTTCTTAATTTTTAGATCCTAGTGTAGACAGGATAAAGACTGCTGGAATACCAGTTTTAAGAAAGTTTTTAGCTGGAGATAATGAAGTTAAGTTTGAGATCAATAAAAGAGGTGTAGCACCTCTGGGTGGCGGAGAGGTTTATTTCAAGTGTCCTGCCAGTAAATTTTTGAAATCCATTCAGGTTAGATTTTATTTCTGTTAAACTTTGTATTTAGTTAATCATGAAACTTAATGAACTTATAATTTAATATTTCACTTAGTTACAAGACAGTGGTATGGTCAAGAGAATTAGAGGAACATCATGCAGTTTAAGAGTTTCTCCTGCTATCTCCAATCGTCTTGTAGAGTCAGCTAAAGGAGTATTGTTGAACTTTTTGCCAGATATTTATATTCACACAGATGCAAGTAGAGGAGCATCTAGTGGGAAATCTCCAGGTGTGTATTAATTGGATTTAGGGCTATCAGAATTTCATCTAAGTTTTATTATTAAAAATCACCTTTATTGTATATTCAACAGGGTTTGGTATTAGTCTGACAGCAGAAACCACAAATGAAATATTTCTCAGTGGTGAAGCATATTCCCCATTAATGACTGCAGGATCTTTACCATGTGTCCCAGAGGATTTAGGTAAAGAAGCAGCACTCAAACTTTTGGATGAAATTTTCAGGTATTTTTCAATTAAGCTACAAATGTACAACTGTGTAAGACAATAAATTATTGAGATCATCATGTTTCAGAAACGGTTGCGTGGATTCAGCGTTTCAAAGCATGACTGCCCTTTTCATGGCACTAGGTAAAAAAGACGTTTCAAAAGTAGTTGTAGGCCCACTGACACCAGCAACGTAAGTATTTTGAAATATAGTTGAGAACTATTTTATAAGTAGTTGTTAACAATGATTGTTTTCTTACAGAATTCAATTCTTGAGGGATCTACGAGATTTCTTTGGGATCACCTTCAAGTTAGAAAATGTCAAAGACGAAGATGAAACTAATGCTGAGCAGAACCAAGTGTTACTGACATGTGTAGGCATTGGATATTCCAATTTGAGTAGACGCGTTTTATAAGTTTGTCCTTTTACTTACATAAAAGGTCTGTACATATATTTTTTTTTATCGTTCTAATAGATAATATCAAACGTTTATATACTGTTTTTTATAAAGCTGATCTTATGAATAATCAAGTACAAATGATCCCATCAAAAATTTTGTAAATATTTCCAATGGAGTATACATATAGATTAACTAATTTTGTTTTTTAAAACAAATAACATTTGTAGTTTAATTTATTTTATTTGAAAACAATATATGCACACTTGTATGAACAAACTTAATAGTTTATATATACATAATTACAATAATCTTTGCTTTAAAAAACTAGTAACTCCTGAAGATATAATGGTTTTGTAGGCCATGTCGAAAAAACAGCAGATTTTTCCCTCCACAAATTCTGATAAGATTTTGAATACTGTTTACAGTGATAGTAAGTTATCTTTTTTGGGTGTTGTGGAATGTCTTTACCTTTTAAAATCTTATCATAAATTGTTAAAAAAGTTTTGAAGATTTCTTTTCTACTAATTAAAAGGTTGAAAGATTTATTCTTTTTTTTCGTCGCTCCTTGCCTCAAGCCATCCACTGCGATTTCAATAGGCCTGCAAACAACAGTTAATTTAGTGCTATTACATAGATGCACTGCTATAAGTAAATTTTACCATGCTTACTTTTCTGGAACTGAACACCAGACAATGCTAGAAGGACAAGGTCTCGTTCTTGATTCATTTTTTCGATGTTCAAAAGATATCTGGGATTGAACAATTTTTGGAGCTCCAATATCGGGATCAAATCTTTGAAAAATTCCCCTTTGCATAGATTCCAAGGAAAATGGACAACCTCCACCGATTACGACGCTTTCAAATTTTATTGTTGGAATCATCAAAGATAGAAGAGCTCCTTGGACTCCCATCACGTTCCATCTTACGAGATAAAAATAAAATTGAGTAAAGCGACAAGATATAAAAAATGATGCATCCAAAACTATTACTCACTTAGCAAGTTTATCAGAACAGGAGAGACTCAGAGTTCGATCCCCTCGGCCTGGTTTTGTTCTTAAAGGTCCAACTGTGTGATAATTCACACCTTTTTCACGAGGATCTTGTCTCTCGTCGGTCTCTATACATTTAGCTCCAGTTCGATAAATATCTACAACTGCTTGACCAAATTGTGAGGCAAGTGACTCATCTTCAGCTGTTTTCGCTTTTTTAGGTGGGCTAACTAAATCCTCTGTTTCTTCTGTTAATTTCGGAATTATCGAGCAATCGCCGCAAGGTGTCTGACTCGAGAAAAAATGAAACGACACGTCTTTCAATTTAATATCATTGTCTTCCAAATAAAAAATATCACTCTTTTGATTGCTTATTACTAATTTAATTTGATGATATAAATAGCGTAAAAATGCTCGTCGAGCTAATATCTCGGCGTGCGAATCACTTAATTTATTTCCACGTTCATCATACTTTGTACTTCTTAATTCTACCCCACTAAGGCACTTTGTCCCAGTACATAAGCTTACTACACATAGTTCCTTAGAAGTATTTTGCAAAACTATACCAGATAGAACTGTCCATTCACTATCAGATGGTTTTCCTGTCTTTTTCAAAGAAGCATATTTATCCAGGCAAAGTTTTGCAATTTTATCCTCTAGATTGTGCATTAGTTAAACTATCTCGATGACTAAATTACTTAATACTATAATCGTTAAATTAAAAAAAGGTGAATTAAAGTTTTAATTAACGTTATCAGGATTCCAAGAATATTTCTGCTGGGGCAGACTTGACAACGATTTCATTTGATCCTGGTTAATTTCAAAATCAAGTTTTATATTGTCTTTAATGTGATCACTTTTTATAGCTTTTGGAATGATTCCTATAACAATAAATTTATAGTGTTATTTAATTCCTTGAATTAAAAGTAAAATTAAAATACAAGAAACATACCTAATCCTCTTTGCAATGCCCACTTGAGTAAGACTCTTGCAGGTGAAACATTCAATTCAGAAGCAACTTTCTTCACAACTGGATCTTCCAATAGATTAGTGGTATCACTTGTTCCTAAAGAGGAATATGCTTGAACATGAATTCCCTGTTTTGTACAGTACTTAATTAGTTCATCTTGTCTAAAATGGGGATGACATTCGACCTGAAAAAAAGTTGATTTATCAATTGATTATTGTAATATATTATCATGAACAATTTTGAGATTAAAAAAAATACCTGGTTGACATCTGGTTTAACACCATTGCAATGTTCCAACAAGTGTTCCAAGTGACCAACCGTATAATTGGAAACTCCAATTGATCTCAGTAATCCTTTTTGCTGAAGCTCTACCAAAGTTGCCCAGGTGGTAACTCTAAGTTTGGGATTGTCAGGTGAGTTCTCTAGTATCCTGGAAGCTCCTGGCCAATGTATGAGGTAAAGGTCCAAGTAAGAAGTATTGAGGGCTTTCAGAGAATCTTCCACAGATTTTCGAATTTTTTCTGGATCACCATTGTCACTTGGAGCTAAATGATTTCAGTATAGTCATTTTTATGGCAATAATATATAAATAATGAAATTCCGAATTAAAAAATTTATAGATATACCAAGTTTACTAGTTATAAAAATATCTTCTCTCTTGAGATTATACTTTGGTAGCAGTTCCTTCAAAGCCAACCCAATGTCTTCTTCATTTCTGTATACAACGGCAGTATCTGCGCGTAAAACATAATCAATTATTTAATTTGAAAATTGTATAACGCGATAATAATTCAAATCATTATACTAACCAATCGATCTAAATCCAACAGCAAAACTTTCGTCGATGACTCTTTTAATAACTTCACGACCTCTCACTTTGTAGGTTCCAACTACGAATTAAACAATTTTCAATAATTCTTAAAAGTGGCTACAAGCAATACTTTTTGTGTTATAAAAAATAGTGCATTATTTTCTCTAATTATGTCGGGTTGAGTACAGTACTTTAAGGTTAACTTACTTCCTACAAGCGGCATATCATATCCACTCAATAGATGAACGCAATTCTTTGCTACCGACATTATGGGAACGTAAAATATTAATTTACCAGGAACGTCCACAGCTGTCTAAAGTATTTTATAAACAATCTTAATTATAACGTAGTTCCCACCTGTTTGCCTGTTTCTGTTTTTTCCGCAATACTGTGTCAGCATCAGATACTGCTACACTACATGTACATGTATATCTATAGCTATATGATGACCGCACAGCTCATTTTCCGCTCAAAACTTTCCGTGTCATAATATTCGAGCACAATAGTAAATGTGCACTTGTTTAATATATAAAAAAAATAGAGAATTGAGTTATGAATTAATTGATTTATTTTAAACTATATATTCATTTGAAAATACAAAAAAAAAAATTGGATAAGGAAAATTAAAATAATTAAAGGCGTAATGTCGCTATAACATTTGCAAAATGCAAAAAAACGTATTTTTAAATAAAATTTTTTATTTCTTTAAAAAATATGAAATCTTATTAAGTCACTTACATCGTCTTTAAAAACAAGTCGACGATTCAAGGAATTACATCGTAATGCAATAAGTTACCCAAACATTTTGGAATTCGTAGGAAGCGGATGATACGCACTTTTTGTTTGTAAATTTGGACAAACTTATGACTTTGTTTTTCGTTTATCAAATAATAAACCGGAAGAATATGCCTCTTCGTATTATAAGCTATAAAGTATAATGTAAGTCGAAATTCAGTCGCGCGTATGGTTTTGCCAGAATCACTTACTACTCTGAAGGTTTCGGTTTTTAAAACTGAATCACAATAAGTAAGCGTTGGCGAGGAAGAATGGATCGAAAACTTCTGTGCAGTGTGCAGGCGATCCTCGTACTAGTAAGTATAGACTACTTTTAATTATCTATAAGCAGACGATTGATTTCTAATAATACTGATTTACGATTGAGTTAAGTGGTAACAAAATAGTTATGAGATTTGGTATACTAGGTTTATGGTCGAAAATCGTACCGGTTCAATCTTTGAGTACTTCACCTACAATAGTACCTCTTCAGTTTATCAATAACGAATCTTCTAATAATTGCTTTCGTCGTCTTAATCATTTTCTTCTGATCCAACTCGTGGATCGCGATTTCCGTTAAAAATGTCAGACCCGCTCCCAGTAAGCCATAGACGAGAAAGTAAAATGCGAACTTGACCTGACCTAGCGTGATTCCAGTGGTCCCTTCATCCGGTTTCAGTTCATACCCTGACCTGGTCACTCTGATCTTTACCTTCTGCAAATACCTCAGTATTCCACTCTGAAACAGTCTGCCGTACATCTTTCTATAAACTCTTATCAAGCAAAAGTTGTCTTTGAAAACGTGCACAAAGTACTTGGGCAGATCTTCGTCTTCGACTAGCTGCATATACTCTTTGCCCATGACCATAATCGCACCAGCCCAGCAGTCGGACACGCAAGCCGCCTTCCTGTCGCTTTTCATCCTGTCCAGACAGAACTTGACGCTCTCGACCCTGGTGGTGTAGTACTGGAAGTCCGTGTCGTAGAGGTACTGCTCAAAGCGATGTTCGGCGAAGACCCGATACCTATACCTGATCAGGTCGTAGGGACACTGTATGGTCTCCTTAAGCATAGGAGCCGTGAGCAGTGATAGGAGCTTGCTCTGAAAGTAGAGGTTCAGCACGATGAAGGAGTACACGAAGACGTAGAAGCTCACCCGGTCCAGAGGTCTCTTCGGCTCGTAGAACATGGACACCCCCAGAATGCCCCTCAGCAAGTTCACCGCAACCTGAGCGTAGCTAACCTTGAGCAGGCGCTGAAAGACCGCAATCAGTATTACAACCGTCGATACCAATAACAACCAGATCTCAGCAGAGAACAGCGAGGAGAAACCCTTCTCCTCGCCAAGGACGTCCTTCCAAGCAAGGTAGCAAATACCGCTCTCTAGGTAGGTGTAAACCTGGTTTCTCCAGAAGTCCCTCTCGTAGTCCAAGTTGAGCTGCATGTCGAACTCGCCCTGGAGCAGACACTTGAGTAGACCTGCTGGGTGACCAGCTTTATCGATGGTGCCTCGCTTTGACGAGGGGAAGTAGAACTTGTGCATAGTCGCGTTCAGGCTGTACCAGATGGTGTCGACGATTGTACCCGATACCTGGATACCGTATTCGTGTAGCTCGTAAGGCAGGTCTTTTACGGGGGCGATCAGTTCCATAATTCTTATGGGGTAGCCCCCGAGCGCGGCTGTCTTGTCAAAGAAAACTGGAGGCTTGCAGAAAGATACTGGACCTGTGTTTGAAACGCGAATTCGGAATATTAATTAGTTTACGAGTTTTTATCATTCGTTTACCTAGAAATCTATCGTAGACGCGTTTGAAGATAGTCAAGGGATGTCCATTTCTCTGTAGAACTCTTTGATGACTGATCCAACCGTTAGGTATTTTTTCCGAGAAAGGATTGAAGATGAAGAAATAGATTTCTCCGTCGACATCGCGGCACATGAAAACAGCGTTATGGACCTCAAATTCCCAAAGAACTTTGAAATACGCGTAGGAGTTTGTGCAAGAATTGTGACGCCAAGTTTGGTCGATTATGTAACGTCCGTATAGGTTCCACAAGACCGAATATTTTATGTTGAACATTACGGTTTTGACAGATACTGTACTGATATTTGTCATGAAAATATTGTTTGCAGGTAGCAGTAGATGCTCGAAATCGGAGTCTTTCATCTTGTATACTTTTTCTTCCGGTAGGATCTTTATACTCTTGATTTGTTCTAATCCGAGCAGTCGTAAAGTCATATGTTGTGATTTGAATGGAAAATTGTCGAAGAGCGTGTCGTTGAAATTTCCTATCATTACGACCGAGCTGTCGAATTGCAAAAAACATTCGGTAAATCCGTCCGCCTGCAAAAGGAATCAAGGATTTGATACAAGTCCATCTTACATAATTGCAATCGAAAAAATAATATGTTACCGATATCATCAGGTTCTCCGGACGTTCGATCGTAAATTTGGCATTGTAGTCTTTGCTTATTGACAAGTGATATAGTAATATAGAGTACTTGATAAACGCACTGATCACTATTCTCGCGAAATGCTTCATCCCGTAAATACTCAAAAATTCGCAAAAATAACTGAGTCATCCGCACTTTTCTCCCATCGGTGATGCATAAACTATGTCGAAAAATGTCCAATAAACTATTTACATTTACAAAAATGTCCACGATAAACACAAGTAGTTCATTTTGATTTTCCATTAAAGTTCAAGTTTTATAACTAAAAAACTATATTCAATACAAACACGTTTATTGTTCTGCAAAGTCATTGGAAAACGCGTTAGCGACGCCGCGACTCGCTATATTTCCACTATACTCAATTTTTCGGATCAATGTAAACAAATGTACGCAAAGTAACTCAATCGACTCTTAATCGATCATAATTGCATCTCTAAAAGCCGGTCTGTCACTTAACTATCACGTGACGCTTGAATAATCGAGTGAGATAACGTTGAAACGACAATTGTAAACTGCACAAAATAAATTACGTTTAATGGGACGTTAAAACATCCCGCAATGATGATGCTTCTCACGATAAGCGCATTATAAACGTTTCTGTATACTTTGTTTCAAGATCATTACCGGTTGCAGCGATTACGCAGGAGCCGCTAAATCGTCCAAGTTCAGCTTACCCGAACGATTTTCGGGGATCGATACGGCGACCACGTGAGTTGTTAAATATATAAATTTTTGTTTTATCTTGAACGTTCAACGAGATATTTTGGCTTCTCAGTAAAGATTTGGCTCAGATATTGAAAAAGTACAACCCAGTGAATCTCAATGAAGGCGCGCCGGACTTTCTTCCACCGACATTTGTTAGGAGTGCCATGTGGAATGTCAGCGTCAGCGATGATCCTGCGGTGAATCAATACTCGGCCCCTGATGTGAGTGCTGCAACAGAGTCAGAACTCGATGTGGAGCGAATAATTAAATAATCTAATTGTTTTTTAAATATAGGGTCATCAGAAGCTTCAGAAAGCTGTTGCCAGGCTGTACTCGGATCTTATAAATCGCGATTTGGACCCCAACAAGAACGTCATCATCACTGTGGGCGCCTCTGAAGCTTTGTACGTGACGATCCAGGCTCATACCAATCCTGGAGATGAATGGATCTTGATTGAGCCAGCTTTTACGCCGTATCGCAGTCTGGTGAAAATGGCAGGCGGTGTACCTAGATTTGTGCAATTGAGACCGGTAAATAATATGCTTTCGTCACTTATCCAACTGTATTGCTTCACTTATTACGCTAAAGTCACACGTGAAAACGTCACTTTGATAGAAAAAGACTCGCGGCAAAATATCATCGAGTGACTGGGTGTACGACAAGAAGGAAATGGCCAGGGCTTTCAACAGAAAGACTAAGGGTATCTTGATAAACACTCCGCACAATCCGACTGGCAAAGTGTTTACCAAGGAGGAATTGCAGTTCATCGCAGACTTGGCTATTAAGTGGAACACGCTTGTCGTGACCGACGAAGTTTACGAATGGTTGGTTTACAAACCAAACAAGCACGTGAGGATGGGTACGTTTTATCAATGGTAATTTATACAAACGTTTTCCTTCAATTACATTACCTTGAATCAATTGATTAACAGCTGGCTTACCGGACATGTACGAACGCACCATCACGATCAGTTCTGCGAGCAAGACGTTTTCGGTGACTGGATGGAGAGTCGGTTGGGTCTATGGACCGTCCGAGTTACTGAACAATATCAGAACAGTGCATCCTAAAGTGATTTACTGCAATCCTACTTCAGCACAGGTATACAGATGTTCTTTTGAATTAAACATAAATAATGAAGAAATCGCATAATTTTTATAAATCAACAGATAGCCGTGGCAACAGCAATGAACAACTTTCGAAAAGATCTGGATCGTCCAAACTCCTACTTGTCGAGTTACTTAAAAGAGCTGCAGTCGAAACGCAACGACGTAGTTAACATACTCGAGGAGATAGGCATGTCACCGATCGTCCCCGAAGCAGGATTTTTTGTTATGGCCAATTGGACTGCTCTTTCCTGGCGCGCGAGACTTCAAGATGAAAGCGGCGCCTTTCTCGATGTAAAATTCGCTAAGTGGGTGGCTAAAAACGTTGGTGTACTCGCTGCCCCCGTTTCGCCCTTTTACAACGATGTGAACGACATAAAGTCGGGAGAGAGCTATCTTCGATTTTGCTTTATCAAGGTGAAATTTTTTATAGTTATAAGATATAAGGACTTGTTGAGAATTACAATTTTAAAATACATAAATATTATATTTTCGACAGAAAAACAAGACTATCGAAGAAGCGGCCAAGTTATTGCTAGAATGGATCCAGTGGCAATAATCACTCTAAATCTATGTGGTTGCCGATAATATCACATAATTTGTTGAATTTCTGTTTGTTTTTTTGTTATATTTTTGTTATGTTGATTGGACGTCATTATTATATAAAGTCACGAGGAAAAGGCGATAAATAAAAGTTTGGAACAATAATCTGAAATATTATTCCGTAATATTTACTTTTATTACAAAATGTCCGTGTTTAGGCTACAACATGTAATATAATAATTGCGTTTGGTCTAAACCTTTACCGAAACGAAGAAAAAAAAATAGAAAGCTGAACTGCACCACGATTTTCTTCTATTGCGTTATTAATAAGACTGTTTTAAAGTAAAGAGCAACGCTTTGAGAAAATCGCATAACACTTGTAAATGCGAGATCCATTAAAACTAGCTATTTGTCTTTCGTGTTCGGATTTCTTTTTTCTTTTTTCTTTTTTTTTCAGAGCAACGCAAAAATAGCTGCTCGTGCGATACAAACGTGAAAATGTTTCTCAACCCTTATTACATTTAATTTGATTTTTACTTATTCAACCTTACGTCCCTATTAGTTCGAATGAGTGCTGCCTCGAGTTCGGGCCCATGTCCTTGTATTGAAATTTGAAAAAACGAGGCTCAAGTGCTCGCGCGTCGGTTATTTTTGGAACAGAATGAGGAAGAGAGAAATCAAAAATGAGAAAAACCTTGAGCCACTTTACGGAGGACATCGAGGAAGCACTCGACTTGTTTGTTTCTTTTTCTTTAGACATTGAAATTTCTCAAAGCGCTACTCGCGAGCATGTGTTCCGCGCCTCCCTAGAGTGGAAGGAGAAGAAGAGACAAAACCAAAGAATCGTAAACGGATCGTACGATCATACAATCGAAGAAATGCAGTGGGATAAAGTGTAAAAATAATAAAATTAGCTCTAATAAATCATATCTCTTTCGCGCTTTTTCTAAACTCTATCTCTCTCTCTCTTGCTCTCCCTCTCTCGCACACTTGCAATTAATATTCATTTTCTTCTTTTTTCTTTCTTTCTTTCGTTTCTCGAAGTTCCAAAAAAGAAAAGAAAAGAAACTATATGCCAAGCAACGCTATCCTATGATAATTGTAATATCTTTCTTGTTTATTCATATATATAATATATATATAATCTCTATTTATATTAGGTATGCACTTTTACGCGTGAAGTAACTAAAACAGACACATGATTTTTCTTTTATAATATTCCTCTGTGGCGCGACACACATGATTTTATTTTTATTTAAAAAGAAACGAAAAGAAAAAACGGCTCACAGGCAGTCGAAGATCAGGAGAGAGCCATGCACGTTTCGTTTCATTGTTTCTTTTTTTTTTAATTTTACCTTTTATAAAGTGACCTTTTTATCAACGACTACTTTTTTTGACACAAACTATACATTGCCATCATTTGATTTAACGGTAGACGATTTTTTATTATGCAAAAAAAATCGTTTGCATAATATCGCTTGTTAATGCACAACAATTAACTGTAAACGATGCATTTCCATTCATCAGATTCGGAGATTAAGATAAAATTCCTCATCCTAAAAAAATACTGTACAGGTGTTGAAAAAGTATGTTTGCAGTACGAAAATTAGTTTGACTAAAAAGGTATAAAAGTTAAATAAATGCAAGAACTTGGACGTATTTAACTTCTACACGTTCTAATCTAACGTATAACGGTATTTAGCGTATATACTTTTTGAACACGTGATTTATTTTTTGAGACGTTCAACTAATCTGATAAATAAGAAAAACAATATAAAAACACTTGTTTGTTAGCTTGACTAATATCATTGTACAGAAACAAGAATATGTTGGACTTAAATTAATTCCTTTGCAACTCTTTTTAAAGATATCTTTTCGCGTAATATGTTTTGATTAGTCGTCGACAACAGGCAATTTTTCCATATAATTGATAAAAGCAGCATTTATTGCACATCGAGCAGCCTCGTGCTCTTCGACTCGCATTCGTTCGAAATTTACTTTTACATTATATATTTCGCTCTCTCTGTGATCCTGTTTCATATATAAGTTTTATAACCTTAATCGTTAATTTTTTCTTACTTTTATCATCCTCGTACGTCGTTTACGTTTTTCTTTTCGTATAATATATCAAGTAAAATTTGTAAAATACAATATACTATCGGCTATTATAAATTCTGAAATCTTCACTTTTTGTTTCTTTATAAATAATTATCGTATAGTAGTAGTCTTCACACCATTTTTTGTTAATTTATAATTGTTATATTTATAATAATAATTATCATCGTCGTTATTTAACACCATCGTCATTACGATACATTTCGTTATATCTCGATCCTCTTTTCAAAAGTCTCGTATCATTCTAAACTTTTACTTTTCCCTTTTACATATTACATTTGTGCCCGTTGCACTATGACGCATTATACGGTAAATTTTTTGTTTCCTTAATAAATACCTTTTTTATCCTGCTTGACTGCATGTATACAATACATATACATAATATATAATCTAGAGGACTGCATCGTATTTACATATGTACAAGCGCTTAAAAAAAAGGAAAAAACAAACGGCGCCTCGACGAAGAATTTCTTCGATCTCGCAATCTTCTTTTGCTATAACGCACGGTTGATATTACACATTCTTTAAAAAGAAAATCGCGTTAATTATTATAGGATTTACTAGGCAACTCCTTTTTTATAATAATTTCATTTTTTCGAAGGCTTTGGAAGCAACTTGTTTTTTAATTTAACTTTTTCTTTTTCTCCCTCTCATTCGTACTCGCTTTCTCACTCATTCGTCCATGATTTTACTCTTTGTCAATAAAAAGAATGTACCTTTTATCCATCTACATATAATTAAGCAAGATAATGAAAGAAAGAAAACAAAAAACTTCGTAATGAAGGAACAGAGAACGACAGTACAACTTAACTCTTGTCTATTACTCATAGTCCCTTTTGTCAGCTCTTGTAAAAACAAATTATTATTCTGTAATTCTAAGCACGACTTTTTCGAAGAAATTCTTCTCCCTATACTTTTTTTTTGAAACTGGCAGCCTGTGCCTGGCCAACCGGTTACTTTTCACCGAATAGTTCGTTCAATCTTTCAACGTTTCACGTAATGTGCCCTATTACTTTTTTCTCTCTTTCTCACTAGGCGTCGCGCCTACTTTCTCAAGATAAAAAACTTTTGACCGCGTGTAAAAAGACGGCCATCATTACAAGATTCGCACGCTTCGTCAAAAGTCGGTCATTTACGCGCATTATATAAAAACTATATCAGAACTGAGGCTAAGACAAAAGTGTACCTGCTTTAAGAACCGGGTCATATAAACTCGTTTCTCGTTTGCCAAAGGGGTGCGAGATCAATGCGACCACGTTCATTAATGACCGAGGGGACTTTTGCAGAATTACCATTTTTTCCTCTCAAGTTTAACAGGTTGCTGCATGCCTTTGACTTCCGTGTGTTAATTTTCCAAGAATACTCTCATTGACAGTCAAATTTCTAATTATGAGTAGTTGTAACAGTAAAGTGATATCATCATCATTATCATTAATAAAAATGCAATAGTTATCATGTGAAATTCTAAACACGAATGGAAGAATCGTGAATAAGATTTTATGAGAGGAGCATTCCCAAATATGAAACTCACGAATTCAAATTGGCTGAACAGCTAGCATATCACAGAAAAGCGAGACTCGATCATCAAGAAAGCACCAAAGAGCAGAAAAGGAAAACCTTCATTTTTCACGGCCCTTCGGCAAAGAGATCGCCGTATCGTAAATGTGTGTATTGATAGACGGACGACTGTCGCGTCTAGTCGCCTAGCGAGTAATTGGTATCATACACTCACGGTTGGCCAAGGCCTCACTCATGCTACGACTCGAGATCGTCCTCGCGCTGGCTGCTAAAGTACGAGACGAGACCTCCAAATTCACCGCTACCCTCTTCGTCGTACTTGCCACCCGGATGGCCAGGATGTCCAGGGTGTCCCGGATGCCCTTGAGGATGTGGATGTGGACCCNTCGTTTGCCAAAGGGGTGCGAGATCAATGCGACCACGTTCATTAATGACCGAGGGGACTTTTGCAGAATTACCATTTTTTCCTCTCAAGTTTAACAGGTTGCTGCATGCCTTTGACTTCCGTGTGTTAATTTTCCAAGAATACTCTCATTGACAGTCAAATTTCTAATTATGAGTAGTTGTAACAGTAAAGTGATATCATCATCATTATCATTAATAAAAATGCAATAGTTATCATGTGAAATTCTAAACACGAATGGAAGAATCGTGAATAAGATTTTATGAGAGGAGCATTCCCAAATATGAAACTCACGAATTCAAATTGGCTGAACAGCTAGCATATCACAGAAAAGCGAGACTCGATCATCAAGAAAGCACCAAAGAGCAGAAAAGGAAAACCTTCATTTTTCACGGCCCTTCGGCAAAGAGATCGCCGTATCGTAAATGTGTGTATTGATAGACGGACGACTGTCGCGTCTAGTCGCCTAGCGAGTAATTGGTATCATACACTCACGGTTGGCCAAGGCCTCACTCATGCTACGACTCGAGATCGTCCTCGCGCTGGCTGCTAAAGTACGAGACGAGACCTCCAAATTCACCGCTACCCTCTTCGTCGTACTTGCCACCCGGATGGCCAGGATGTCCAGGGTGTCCCGGATGCCCTTGAGGATGTGGATGTGGACCCTCGGGGTGTGTAGGGTGTCCTGGATGCGCATGAGGGTGTGATGCAGGTCCAGCTACAGCTGGACCAGGCTGTTGCGATGGCGGTGTTGGCTGAGGAGGAACTTGGGCTGGAGGTGTTGCCTGAGTTGGCTGCTGCTGTGAGGATGGCGGGCCCTGAATTGAGGAGGACTGGCTATCGGGTCCAGGGGACGAAAAATGCTGTTCAGCCGAAGTAGAGTAAGGTGAGCTTTGATAAGCCGCTGCGTCGTCGGCTGTCGACATGGGTGGCGGAGGCGGATAGGCGCCGTAATGATAAGTGGGCGGCGGGGGCGGATGGTACGGCGAGAAGTTACCAGCCGGAGCTCCACGCTGTGCCGGTGGCGAAGGTTGCTGCATGCTGTGATTCACGACAACGGGAGAAGCGTTGGTGAAGGGCGGCAGCGGGTGTCGCGGAGCCATCTGTCCTGCATCGCCGTAGCGCGTAACACCGCGAACGTAGGGTGGAGGCGGCGTGGGTCCGCCTTTTGCTAAAGGACTACCAGCTGACGGTGGTATCATCGGTGGTCCAGGCGGACCAGGACCAAGAGGCGAGCTGCGGTCTCGACTGTTAATGGAGATAGGACCACCTCCCGAGGGCGAAGGGTCCATTGGGTGATGTGGCGTGTGGTACATTTGAGGTCCCGGAACTCGCAGGCGCATCCCTGGCGGTGTGCCAGAGCGAACAGCTGCGAAATGAGGAGGTATCGCTTGCTGGCCTGGTTGCCTATAAGGCGAAGGTATCCGTCCTGGAACAAAATCATACACTGACTTTATTTGAGATTTAATGAGATAAACAATTACATAAACTAGTACTTTCTTTAACATATTAATCAACTGAATGGAATGTATCGGTATTACGAAAACTTGTCTGGTTTACGCAATATGTGACTGAGATCATCGCTTCCTTCTTTATCGACACAATTGTAGATTCGCGACATCATTAAAAATGTAAGATTTTTTTGGTACAGCGTGCCATATGCTATTCGATTAGCATCAAAGTCCGTGGTGAAAGGGAGTTTTTTACAATTTTAAAATTTAATAAAATACTGCTTATGCCACCTTTGACTTAGCACAGAGTCAGTTATATAAGCGTTAATACATAGCGATTGTATTTTAGAACTAAGCAATAAACGAAAATTTTTATTTATCTACTTAGTGTTTCTGCAATTGTAAATATACAATAGGAAAATTAATAACAAAGTGGATAAATATCATAAAACGAAGTATTATACTTAAATAAAACAATAGTTTTTGCAAAAATAATGTTACGAAAACAGTTTTGTAGATTTCAGTTCAACAAAAAGCAAAAGAAGCGCCCCCGGGTGGGCTCGAACCACCAACCTTTCGGTTAACAGCCGAACGCGCTAGCCAATTGCGCCACGGAGGCCTTGCGATGGCTGCGCAAGATGTTCTACACCATCGTACGAATATAATGCATCATCTCCACTTATCGCTAAAGTCGCCGGACTTGGAAATTTCACAAAAAATCGCAATGTAGGACTGAAACGCCATCGGTACTGAATACGATGTCATTTGCTTTTACGTTAACCTTTTAACAGTTATTTTAGAATGAAAATTATGAAGTGGGATGAACAGCCTGCATCGGTGGAGAAGCTGCATTATGCTAGCCATGTCAACGAATGAAACGTTCAGCTTCCCCACTCTTACTTATGTGTAGACTGCAGATACTTTGAGCATGATTGGATTTTATTACTCAGAGTAACTTTTATAGACTTGCAATTGCCATTAGAATATTCTTAACGCCATAAAAAAATCACTAATTTAACAATTTTTCTTTAAAATTATACTACAGGCGCGCAGTATTAAGTTGTACAGAGCAAGCAACAAATATAATAACTTTGAAATAATAAACAAATTTTAAACATTTTTTTTGACGTTCGAAGTAAGCAAGTTGTAACCAAAACCCTATCTGTTAGTTTTCAAAGCATTCCCACCCACCTCTGTTTTGCATGTCGTAACCAGGTCTAGGCCCAGCCATCATCTGTCCAGGAGTATTGGGCCCGCCAAAATACTTGTGTCCCATAGCAGCAGCCGCAGCTGTAAACGATTGTGGACTGCTGGCCACTACGGGTTGCGATTGTAGCATCCTAGTGATGACGGAAGACTGCTGCTGCGCTTGAGGTGGCAGCGATGGGTACACCGCCTGTGGGTTCGCTGGTTGACTTGAGGGAGGTCCACCTTGGCTAGTAACGCTTGCAGGTGGTGTCGATGGCGCTGAGCCTGATGTACTGCTTCCTGGAGTCGGCAGTACATTCGCTTGCATCTCTTCGAGTTTTGTGAGTTCGGGGTTCGAGTCACCAGGCATGCCTAGAATACCAGAATCTGCGGCAGCTTTAGCTGCTGCCTCGGCCGCACGAGCCGCTTCCATTGCTAAAGTTTTCTTTCCCTTGCCACGGCCTCGGCGCTTTGGTTTCATAGGACTACCGTCAGGATTGAAGAGAGGTTGACCGTCCATCATCTAATGTTAAAATACAAAAGTTACATTTCTGCGTTGCCAGATTTGCATGCAATTGGTTTTCAAGGTGTGTCTTTTTCCGATAAAACGTATAAGTCTTAATGTGTTTGAGTTACAATTATTGAAAAATAATTCAAATGAATTTAATAACATATTAAATGATGAAAATTGCAACATAACAGAAACAACATCAAGAACTTAATTCACATCATCGAATAAAAGTCATCTACATTATTATTCACCTTTCATTTCTACATAAATAAATAAATAAAACAATCTAACCTCATAGTCGCATACCTGCGGCGTCATCATGGGCATCATGGGATTGTTGGGGTCCATCATTCTTGTAGGATCACAGCCTGGTTCTAGGACCGGTACACCGGGCATACTTGGCACAGCAGCTGCCACTACATCCGTGTTAGGAATCGGTGGTTGCACTGGTCCAGCGGCTAAAGTTGCTGGCAACAATTCTGGCGGTACACCTGATGCGTCTCTGCGCATCTGCTCTGCCAGAATTTCGGCTTTACTGCGCCTGCCGCGTTTTTTCTTCTTCGGTATTTCGCCATCTGTACCCTCCATGTTCATGCTCTCCTGACGCTCCGCTGCAAGAATCTCTAACGCCTTTTGACGTGCTTTCTCGAGTTTCTTTGCTTCGCGCTCTTCCTTCTTCTTTTTCTTGGCGATCTCTATGGCAGCGAGCTCAAGTTGCCGCCTGCCATATTCCTCGTCTTCTAACATCATTTGATCAAATTGGTCTTCGTCCAGACCTTCGAGCTCGGATGGTCCCAAACTCGCTAACGAGCCTAAGAGTATTTTATATTTTTATTTCAATGAATGAATTGTTTTAATCTTAAAATTAATTATTAAAATAATTCA
Source organism: Pteromalus puparum (assembly GCA_012977825.3). Taxonomy (NCBI): domain Eukaryota; kingdom Metazoa; phylum Arthropoda; class Insecta; order Hymenoptera; family Pteromalidae; genus Pteromalus; species Pteromalus puparum. The sequence continues at coordinate 57,021,292 of CM053171.1, forward strand.
AAGCGATTCTATTTAACATACCCTCACCGGTAACAGCACCAGCCATACCCTGTACAGGATCGTCCACCTGCATACCCAGCATATCAGCATCGTTGATGATGCTTGGGTCAATGCCGAGATCATCTCCAGCCCTATTCAAGCGAGGTTTGTTCTTACTGCCTGGCTTTGGCCCCGGCTTTTTCCGTTGTTTAGGTGTACCGTCATCTGACACAGATTTTCTCTTGGCGCCAGGACTTTTTTTGCCCCGGCCGCGCATTTTTGGCGACTTGTTCTTTGCTCGTAAGGATTGCTGCTTAGGTGAGTAGACATCACCCGAATCAGAATCTTTTTCAGCGTCATCGTCCATATTGTCGTTGTCATGAACTACGAATTCTTCTTCGGTCTCTTCGGTTTTCCTCAGAGCCTTTTTCAACTCCTCATCACTGTCAGATGGCATGGCGTCAAGATAACTTATTTTCCGACCACGTGTACGTCTTCCCATGGTCATTTCTTCTTGAGCTATTTCATTTTCATCCCGAATCTTGCCATATATAACTTTTCGTCGGATCTTCTTTTGCTTAGGCTCCTGCAAAAAAAAACAAATCATTATTATAATAGAATACAGTTATATTTTTAAGTACAAGACGAATTATTTAATAACTGTATAGCATACCTTCTTTTTCTTTTTCGACTCATCTTCCTCTATTGGTGGAGGAACGTACGCAGCTGGAGTTTCGGCTACAACAGGTTGCGGCACTTGAACTACCTCCTGTGGTCTTGTCTCTTGCTCCATTGGCGTGGATTCGTCTATTGGCATTTCAACGTCTTGAGGAATTACAGGTTCTGTGATCAGATTAAGATCTTGAACTGGAGCAATAAGCACCGGTGCGGGTTGTGGTACAGTTTCAGGTATTGATACGGGTGGTTGTGATGCTTCTTCTTGAGGGGTAATCGTTTCCTGAGGAACATCGTCGATCCGTAGCTGCTCGTCTTCATCATCATTGTCGCTTTCGTTAGCAATTATACGTTTCCTTTTCTTTTTCTTCTTACTAGGTTTTGGTTTGGCTGCGGGTCTCCTGGAAGACGATGTTTTTCTACGACTAACAGAGAAAATGGATATTACGTAACTAAATTTAGTAACCCACGTTTTATGTACATAACATCAACGAATCTTACCTTTTCTTCGTGCTTTTCCATGAGTTGTCGCTTTCCTCCTCGCTTTCTGACTCTTCATCATCTCTCCAACTAGCTCTGGATTTCTTTTTCTTTGGTCTGTCACTATCGTCACTGTCATCGTCAACTGAAATATTTTATACGCCAAGATGCAGTTTACTTATATTTTCATAATTTATCATAAAAAATAAAAAAAAAATAAAACTTACTGAAGTCTTCGTCATAGCGTGTCATTCTAGTTCTAGTAGAACGTCTTGTAGGCCTCGAACCACCACCTCTACCTCGTCTTCTTCCACCCAAATCGCTGTCTTCAGACGAGCTGATTTGTTCATCTAGATCTTCTTCGTCTTCTGAGCTAGTTCCTTTGAAGTCTTCGTCACTGTAAGGATCGTCTTCACTGCTGATATCAAGACTGTTAAGCTTGCGGTGTTTCTTACGGGCCGACAGTTTCTGTCGCACAGCAGCTTTTGCAGCTCGGCCATTATCTTCTTCCTCATCTTCGGCCTCTTTATCTTCGTCTTTTTCGACTTTGTAGTCCTCATCACTTTCTTTTTCAGACTTTTGTTCTTCCACCTCTTCTTCGTCCTCTTTGAGATGTTTAAGAGCTTCGGTCTGGGCCTTTTCTTCTTTCTCAGCGTTTACAATCGTGGTGATGTCTTTACCGCGACCTTGATTACCAGCACCCTATATAAAATAATAAAAAATTACCAATTTAATATCTAATTATTTATTTATCAAGATTAAATCAAGTTTAAAACAACAATAACTTCTTACCCTCACGGCGTCGACTTCATCTTTAATAGCAGCATTAATCATGTCATCATACTCGTTAAATTTGTAAGTATTTGCAGGGCGCCTTTCCCTTAGCTGATAAACAGGCTCGCTCTCATCGCTGCTACTCTCATCCGAGCTTCCAGACTCTGAAGATGAGCCTTCAGCGCTCGATTCACCATCATCGTCATCTTGACTCGAAGCCCTCGAACTTCTATCCCTGTGAGTCCTTTCGCCTTCTCCCTTCTGTAACACATTATCCAAACTAATGCCAACGTAGGCCAATCTCTTCTTCCTCAACACCTCGTTCTCGTGCTTCTTCGTCAATGCATCCAGCGTCTTCAGACTCTCCTGAAGCTTGTTAACCAAACTATTGTGCTGGCACGGTGGACAGTACCAGTCACCTTCGGGAATAAGCATAAGAGCAGGCCGGAGACACGAACAATGCCAACCCTTGTCGCATTCATCGCAGAGTAAAATCCACTCAGGATGATCAGCCTTACTGCACTTCTGACAGGCATACTCATCTACAGCATCAGCTTCCTCATCATCACTTTTTGATTTTTGAGCTGTTCGGGCACGACGCATCGGTTCGGATTCTTGATCATCTTTTTCTAGGTCACTTTCCGGAGAGAACTCATGGTCGCTTTTGAAAACAAGCTGGTCACCGTCGCTTTCAATTTCTTCTTCCTCTTCTTCGTGCTCGTTTTCGTCAGTGCTTGAGGAACCGGATGAACTCTGCCAAGGATTAGCTTCGTTGAATTTTGCGCCAAGCTTCTTCTTCTTGCGCTTTTTGCGCTTTTTCATTTTGGCATCCTCCTTTTCAAGATCCTGTAATTTATAACACACACACGTTAAGTAAAATATATTTCAAAATATGACCTCGAAAGCAACAAAACAAAAATACACATACTTTCATCATAGCGGCGTCTTCTTCGCTCTCCTCGTTCTTCTTCTTTCGCTTCTTCTTTTCAGATCCATCGGTATGTTTATCATGTTTATCGTGTTTACCACTCTTATCTTTTTTATGCTTTTTATCGTCCTGAGCTTCGTCTTCTCGACTTTTTTCCGCTTCTTTCATAATTCGTAGTTGAGCGATGCGACGAGATGCCCTAACAGGTGGCTCGTTGTCATTGCTAAGCGGGACGTCAGCTGGAATCTCCAGACCTAACAACATGTTGCGCTTCTTTCGCTGTTTCTTTTTCGATTCAGTTGCTTCTCCAGTGGGTTCTTTCGGTTGACTTTCGTCACCTGCAGGCTCGAGTTTTTCAGACTTCGACTGCGGTTCGTCGGTGGTGGCATCCGTACGTTCGGCAGATTCGTCAGCGATATCTGCTTCGTCGCCTGCCTTTGCGACATTCTTTTTAGCAGTTGCTTTGCCTGAAAGTTTAAAATAAAGTTCATTAGTGTACTATAAATGTTTGGTTTTTTATATGTCAATTTAAAAAAAAAATTGAATTCGATTTTCAAAATTATGCATTAAAGCAAAATCAATCAAAGTATACAGATTAAATATAACTGAAAGCGAAACATACCTCTGCGACCTTTTCTTTTGCGACCTCTTGGCCTCCCTCGGATATTCCTGGCTGCTGCTGCTGCTGCTGCAGCTGCTGCAGCCATCTCTTGTGTCTGATCAGCATCGCCTTCTTTCTTTTCTCTCTCTTCATCTTCCTCTTTTTGCGATCCTTCATCCAAAGCAACAATCGTCGGAATCTGCCTGTTGTCATCCTCCGAGCTAGCACTGATTTTTCTACTTTTTTCGACACTTTTCCTTAATTCCACGTCGGGTTGTCTCTTGCCCCGGAGCTTCATTCTTTTACCTCCGGCGTTGTCATCTTCGTCGGTCTGCATTCTTGTAAGACTTGATACATCCTCGGAATTTGAATCTTGAGCACTGTTGCGTCTCTTGCGCGATTGACGGGTCACTCTGCTTGCTGCTCCAGCTGTATCTTGCGGTACATCCGGAGGATCCATAGTGGAATCGAGCTTCCATCCACCTTCAGCACCCACAAGCTCCGAGACAGTCTTCACACGAATGCTACCTACATTGATGGACAAGTCGTTGGCCTTTTCATCTTCTTCTGAGTCCGCGAGAGGGTCAACATCGTCGGCTGGCGGTGCATCAAACATGCTCTCATCGTTGTCGCAGCCCATCGAATCGTCCGAGTGATCTTCGTCGACTTTTTGTTCGAGAATTCTTGGTGGCTCTACAGGAGAAACCTCCTGCTGCAGATTTTTCGTTTCTTGAACGATGGGTTCTTCTTGGGAAGCTGATGGTTCAGCTGGTTTTTCTATGGAAGGTTCAATGACCTGAATTTGCTCCTGGGCTTTCTCTGGTTCTGCTGGTTTTTCCACAGAAGGTTCGATTACCTGCATTTGCTCCTGGACATTCTCTGGTTCTGCTGGTTTTTCCACAGAAGGTTCGATTACCTGCATTTGCTCCTGGACTTTTTCTGGTTCTGCTGGTTTTTCCACAGAAGGTTCTATTACCTGAATTTGCTCCTGAGCTTTCTCTGGTTCTGCTGGTTTTTCAAATGGAAGTCCCGTTGTTACTTGCATCACTTCTCCGGGTCCCGCTTGTTCTGTAGATTTTTCAGCAAGAGGTGTAGTTAGTTGCATCGCTTGTTCTGCAGGCTTTTCAACCGAAAAAGCAGTTAACTGCATGGGTTCTTCTTGAGGAGCAACTGGCGGTATTGGTTGAATAACTGCAGATGCACCTGCATCTTCCATCTGCATTTGTGTTCTTTCTGACTCACGTTCCGTGTCTTTGGAATCTCGAAGTGGAGATTTCACAGGTGAACTTTCTAGTATTTTAAGTTCCTCAACAGAAGTTTCAGGCAGGACTTCTACAGAGCTTGACTTTGGTTCCTCAATAGATTCAGATACAGCAAGTTTTTCTTCTGCAGCTGGAATTAGTTCTTCGATTGGTTCAGATACAGGTAGTTTTTTATCTACTGCTGTTATAAGTTCTTTAACTGGCTCAGCTGCAGGTAGTTTTTCTTTTACAGCCGGCATTGGTTCTTCAATAGTTTCAACCGCAGGTAATGTTTCGTCCACAGGAGGCATTGGTTCTTCAACTAGTTCAATCATGGGTGGTTTCTCTTCTACAACTGGCATTGGTTCTTCAATTGATTTAATTACGGCTGGTTTTTCTTCTACAACTGTCATTGGTTCTTCAATTGGTTTAATTATGGCTGGTTTTTTTTCTACAACTGGCATTGGTTCTTCAATTGGTTTAACTATAGGCAGTTTTTCTTTCACAGCAGCCGCTGGTTCATCGATAAATTCGTCTACGGATGATTTTGCTTCAACAATTGGTTCTGATTCTGCAACTGGTGGTTCAACTAGCTGATTTTGTTCAAAGCTTGCCTCCAACACTGGTGGTTCTATCTTGGAGTTTTCTTGAATCAACTCACTAGTTTTTGCGGACTCTTCAGTAGATACTATTGATTGAACATTTTCAATTGGCCTGTCTAAGGAAGACTCGTCACTCATATCCTCGCTGAGGTCATCCGACTTCTCTGTATGAACTGATTCAGTTTCAAGTTTTTGTTCCTTGGCTAAAACTATTGAACTCGGATTTGGTTCAATTTTAGGCTTTACTTCATTAAGAATATTTGGCTGATCCAATTCAAGGTTTTCAGCTTGTTCGTTTTTGTGAATTTCATTACTTCTTTTTAGTTTTTCCTCTAACAGAATGTCAGTCTCCATTGGTACTTCCGTGGAAGTCTCTGGAGTTGTTTCTAGCAAAGGCTCACTGCTTTCACTGGGTTTGCATTTAGCCGGTGGAAGATCTTCAAGATCTGGCGAGGATAATCTCTTCTTGATATTTTCTTTTTTAAACTCATTTTCAAGTTCCGCACTCTCGTCTTTGCAGTTTTTTTCGCTGTAAAACGATGAACCAACAAAAGATTTCTCTTCATTTGTAATATTTTTTGCAAACAAATCTTCCTTTATCTCGTTTGTCTCCATGTATTTGGAATTGTAATTTTCAAATTTATTTTCTAGTATCATAGAGTTGTTGGGCATTTCCATTTGGTAAGCCGACACTATCGTATTTTTAGACACGATTTCAGATTTTTGGGGCTTTTCGCACAAAGAGTTGCTAGCTATGAGATCATTGGCTTCTTCTCGACGTTTCTTCGATACCTGTAAAATAGGAATTTCGTCGTTGAATTTAGCATTGAACTTATCTTCAAAGAAAGAAGATTTTTCGCTGCTATGTTCTTCGTTTTGTTGCGAGGATTTCATCGGCACGTCTTCAGATAATGCGTCAAAAGATTCAAGATTTTTGTCTTCACAAAATGATGAACTATTCACTATTTTACTTGACGACGAATCCTCTTCTTTTTCATGATTGACGAGACTCGATTTTTGATCAACTGCATTTACCAGTACTGCTTTTTCATCGTCTTCCTTTTCAGTATTTGTTTCCGAAAAATCAGCAGGTTGCGCCTTTTCAATTAAATTTGCCTCTACCTGTTCTTCATTTTTAGCCAAAGACGTTTGAGGAGAAGATTCGCCGAATTCTTCCTGATCTTTTATCTTCTCTTCTTTCGAGATTTCCTTCTCAACTAGAGCACTAGAAGAACCTTCATCTTTCTTTTCGTCGTCCTTTTCAGACGGAGTATCAGCAGTTTCTTCTAATTCAGTGGCTGAGTCAATCGCTTCGTCCTTTTCAATTTCAGGTTTTGTAGAAATTTCTTTCTCTTCAATTTTCTTGGTGTCATCCAGCTTCTCTTCAGTGTCCACATTATCCTTAGCCTTTGATTTAGTTGAATCTGGGACTTCAACGTTTTCACTATCAAAGACATCGTCGTTTTCTGCATCACTAGGCTCACTATCATAGTTGGCGACTAAAGATTTGTATCCCGATTCAGCTACATTATCACTTTCACTGTCAGGCTCTTTGTTTTCCTCAGGAACGATACGTTTTTCAAAATCTTCTTCAACAGGCGTATCTTTTTCAATAATCTCTTCGCAAGGTGCTGTTTGCTCTTTTTCAGCATCTGTTTTTGATCCTTCTGGAATATTTAACTCTGCTTGAGAATCAGGCTCTTCGTTCTTTGATTCAGGAACAGTAAGCATTTCCTTGACTTCTTCAGAAAGTTCCTCCTCCTCCTTCTCTGACTCTTTTCCTTGCTTCTCATTAGAAGGCTCGCCTGCTCTCAAGGAATTTTCCTCTATCGTAACATCTAATTGTTTTGAAGTTGAATCAACTTTTTGTGCGATTTCCTTAGGCTCTTCTTCTTGAAGCTGTTCCATATTATCGTCTTCGCAAGGCGCCTTTTCCTCCATTGACACATCAGAAGGCGTTGGGGGTTCGTCTTCTTTTTCCATGCCATCATTCGAGTCTACAACCGATATTTCGTCAGCTTCGCGTACACTAGCACACTCCGCGATCATACTAGACACTTCAATTATATCGCTATCGGTTTTTTTGTCTTCCATACTTTCGGTCTCTTCGGTTTCGGCATTACTCGATTCAATCTCCACACTTTCTGGCGCAGGAGGCTCTTTTGGCATATCCGAGGACGATGTGACATCTGGAGTTTCGTCTATTTTTTCTGTTGTATTTAAAATGAGACTGGACACTTCAGGTTCAACGCTTTTTTCATCAGGTTGTACTGTGGAGGAAAGTTTTTCTGCAATATTTTCATCGGTTTCAGATTCGTCAAATTTCTCAGAGATGGAGAACCTCGTGGATTCTTGCAGCCTGGATGTATTTTCAAGCGAGAAGGTTTCCTCCATTTTCAGCGTGTCTTCTAATTCGATGTCTGCATCTTTAACAGGAGTAGTTGAAGAACTCGCCTCCAACGAGACATCAGCATCCTTCGAAGTCGTCGAAACACTCGGTTCTTCGAATTTTGAAGATTCTTCAAAACTTTGCTCCATTGCTTCCTCAATTTCTGCAGTTTCTGGCTTTTCAAGACTAGTAGTTTGATCGGGTTCAGGTAGACTAGAGCTTTCCTCCATATTTTGCTCTCTTTCTGACTCTTCACAGGTCTCCAAGGTAGTGAGATGTTCAGGTGTTTGCGAACTAGTAGCATCTTCGTTTTTCTGAGTTTTTTCGTCTTCCAGAGTGCTCGAAACATTCGACTCCTGCGCGACCTCTTTTCCTTGTTCAACGTCGTCTTTTTCTAAGCTTGACAGAAGAGTTGTTATGGAGTTTGTTTGCTCTTTAGTTTCAAAAACGTCTTCGTCGAACATGTTGCTGTCGTCATTGTCAGCGACTATTGCTTGGGGTTTAGTACTACTTGTGCTGCTTTCAACTTTCGACGGGTTATCACTGAGTTCATTGATCAAATCACTGGAGGGTTTATCGGCACCTTCTTCCATATTAGCTAACGTTGCTTCCAAGTCTGCTTGATCTTTGATTTCGCTGTCTTCTACATTAGCTGTAAGTTCTTCCGTCGCTCGTGGTTCACTGGAAGACACGGACTCTTTTGCTTCTTCAGTAGGACCATCATCGAATTCGTCGAGAGCAGCCAGAGTTTTTCCCAATTCATCTTCAAAGTCACCGATAGGTTCGTTATTACTTTGTTCTTGGTTTCCGTTTGCTTCCTCGGAAGTAGTTTCCTTGAACTCTGCTACTAGTTGGTCGATATCGTCATCAGCTTTTTGCGATTCAAAGATAGCTTCTTCAGTGATAGTTCGCGCGTTATCAACAGCATCTGACGATTCGACCTTTTCTTCTGCTGACCTCGGAGTTGCTTTTTTCGATTCAGTATTTTCCTCGTCTTTGGAGCATTTTGACGGATCATGAAAAGCTTCTTGGAATTCGCCAGTTTCTTCATCCATTTTTGACATAGCTTCTTGATCTTTCTTTGATTCTTCGCATATTCCGAGATCTTTATCAACGCTCGAAGACGGCGTTTCGTCTGAATCATTTAAAAGCCCTTTCGCAGGTTCTTTATCTTCTCTAAATTCCTCTTTAGCTTCGAGAGTAGGCTCATCGATGTTTGAAGACGGTTCTACGTTTTCTACAGTCCCATCAGCATTTTGTATATCTAATAAGGCTTCGTCTTTTGTATCGGAGTTCGTCGCGTTGATTTGTATTTCAGATGGTTGTGATGTTTCCACTTCCATCTTTGATTCGTCATTTGCTTCATCAGCTTTATCAAGTTCTTTCGTCCTCGGAGTCAACGACGTTGACACTTCAGTTGGACTCGCTTCCACTGACTCAACTCGTTCGGCCTGCTTGACGCTCGTATCACATTTTTCTTCCAATTTTATCTGAGCGTTCTCGCAGTTCTTTGAACTCTTGGCTTCTGCACTACTGCTTTCACCATTATCAACGGACATAGGAACCATTTTTTCGCGTATCTCCTCGGTCGTCTTCTCGATCTCCTCGACTGTCGTTAATCTGTTATTGTCTTCTTCCTTTTGCTCATTGCTGGACGTTGCTAATTGTTGTTGGAGTGCGACGCTCGCTTCCTTGGCCCGAATAGCGCCGTAAGACACGCAGTTCGGTCCAAAAAAGAACTTGGGCGGTGATGTTTCGTCAGCCGGTTTCACTGCTGCTGATATTTCTGCCTTTTCACCACCGGGTCCACCGACGTCCCACCTCGAGGATCGTTTCGTTGGACTAATGGCGGGCTGCGCAAACACTTGCACTCCTAGCTTGAATTTGGGCTTGTTAGGGCTAGTTTTAAGCTCTCCGGTTTCACTAGTGCCTTCCTTGTCAACAGTCTCTCCAGCTGCCTTGTTCTCGGCGTTGCTAGATGTTTCGTCAGACGGGTTGCCCGTATCACATTCGGCACCCGAGCCTTCACCATAGAAAAAGATCACAGGTTCCTCGATAGCTTCACCACAAATGGGATTAACTGCATCGCAGTCACTACCAGAACCTTCACCGTGCACCATCATTACAGGTTCCTCGATGGCTTCGCCTACATCGTTTCTCCAATCATGCCTCTGTCGCTGGTGGGAAGCCAGCTGACTTGGATCCATGTTGCTGCGAATAGGAAGGATTTCAGTACGCATTCGCTTGGCGAGCATAGGATCAACTGCCATCATTTCGGATTCAAGGCCACGTTTTATCGGAGTTCCGGGCATGCGCATCGCTGCCAATTTGCTGGGATCGGGAAGCATCGCATAACTAGGCAGTCGCTGTTGCGCTTGTGGATCTATCGGGTCTTTCAGATGCCTTGATGGATGGTAGGCCCCAGCTGTACTAGGTGGCATGTCATACGCGGTGTAGGGCATCTGTCGCTTGCTCAAGTCTGCGACCATTGCGTGATTACGCATCATTGCTGCACATGCTTCGTACGTAGGGTCATATGTAGCCTAAAAAGAAATATTTATTTAGTTAGATTTTTTCATAGACATGTAGCTTTTTTCACGCATATATTTAACTTACAATATTAGGATGCACTTTGTTCGGCGTCTTTCTCGTGCTCAGGTCCATTTCCCTATGCTGCTGCTGACTAAAATCCTGGGGTCTGTAACCAGCTGGAGAGGGTAGTTCCTTAGACACCTTTCTATTAGACAGATCCATGCCAGAGAAGTCCACAGGCCTGGCGCTGCCTCCTCCACCACTTAGGTCACTGGGCGCGTTCTCCCAGCCTCGTGGCGACGTCGACAGGTCCATTCCCCTGTGACTCCTCGCTTGTAGCCTCACATCCTCCTCTCCATTGGGTAGAATACCAAGTGCGCTGACCTGACTCTTGGCCAGGTTCTCGGCGATCTTGTCAAGCTTGCCGCTTGGCTTCTCCAACTTTTCGGTCTGCATGCGCACAAGGTTTGCAGCTAGCTGGTCGATTGGCTTGATGGGCAGCTTGTTGTGGCCGGTGCTGGCGGTCTCTATCGTCGTGCCGTAAGGCAGACTGTTTATCACCGGCACTTTGCCTGAAACAGATAAGGAGAAGAGCGTGGCGTAAACAATACCATTGGCGATTGCTTTCTGATTTATTGCTATTATTCAAAATGAGGTAGGAGGTTTTAGATATTACTTACCACTAGGAGCCTCGAGTTTTTTCTCTGGTGACTGTTTCAGGTCAGCGATATTCACAAGTTTAAGGGGCGAGGTTGTAATGACGGGTGTCTCAATGGACTTCACGCCGCTACCGGTAATGCTGTCTATCGTTACGCCGTTTTTCATGGTGCCGAAGTGCTGTTTCTGTTCAAGCGCGTCGGGTTCTTCCTTTTTGGGTGCGGCCTCGACAACTGCAGGAGGAGGCTTTACGATTTTTTCTATCGTCACTGGGATATTCGAAGACTCTATCTTCGCTTTCGGTTTTTCCGGTAGTTCTTCTACTGCCTGCTTTTTTCTGTCTTGAGACTCTTTACCATTTTCTCCTTTGACCGAGTCTTCTTCACTTTCTTCTTCCTCGTCCTCCTCTTCTTCCTCTTCTTCGTCTTCCTCGTCCTCCTCTTCGTCGTCTTCGTCTTCTTCGTCTTCTTCCTCGTCCTCCTCTTCGTCCTCTTCGTCTTCCTCCTCGTCCTCGTCTTCACCTTCCTCCTGATCTACATTATTCTGTTTATCAAGCTTTTCATTGACTATGTCCTTTTTAACAGCATCCCTTTCAACTTTTTCGAGTTTCTCGGATTCTGTTGCTTGACCATTCACGGCCGCGGGAGCGTCCTCCTGACCTGTGTCAATTGTGGGCTTTTCCGACGTCTCGAGACTGTTACTGTCTTCACTTATAGGTATAGCACCAATTTCACCATCTGTCAAGGTGTTTATCAAAGAAACCACCTCGTCTCGGGTTCTACAAAATAAATAAATTCAATCATGAGTGTATATTGCTTGATTTTCTATGAACTATACATTGTTTAAATTATTCTGAAAAATACTCACTTAGCAATCAATTCCCAGTTTTCTTCATCCAAGTCTTCACGATAGACTCGAATGTTACATTCTTCGTCAACCTGGCACCAGTATGCCAGTCCAGACTTATCACGACCTAATGGTTCTAATCGCAATTCACTGGCTGTTAGTTTGTTTACTTCATTTTTAAACTTTTGATTCATATCAAACTGTGTTTCCAAGAGGGCCTGTAATAACAACAAAAGTGAATTAACTAATGGTATTATAGAAGATTGAAATTTTAAACAAAAGGCAAGCAATTTTCACCTTGAGGAGACGCAGTTTGACAGCTACTCGAGCTTTTTTGTAACCTATTCTCTCGAGTTCCCAACCATCCTGATTGGAGTACGTGTGGCAAAATTTGACAAGTGCCTTCTCCCATTTTTCAGGATTGACACTTTTCCTTGCTTTGCGAAGAAGTTTGATGTGTAAGTCTACTAGTTCTCTTGATACTAGAAAAATAAATTTCAAAGATTTTAGATGTTTATAACTAAAACCTATTAAATAAGTGATAATTTTAAGTTTATTGCCATTTCAAATTAAGTAAGTTGGTAGTATCAAAATAAAAACATGCATCTAAACATTTGGTTACTTTCATTCATGAAAAAAATACTTCAACAGTTTTCAGTTGCAACTGTTCCTGACTATATTAGCCACATTGTCTGCATTTTCATGAATGACAAGACTTTTCTTTCTGCACTGAATATTTCAATTATCATAAGCTGCTAAAAAAGTTCATGCTTTTACCCAAAAATATCTAATATTGCTGGAATGTTGCGCAATGTAAACAATCTCTCAGCTGATCGCATTTTGATTGTAACAATAACCAACAAACATTATCCCTCCCCCTCATTATTACATAAACCAAGCCTCTTTTCCCTCTTCTCTTCTCTTACCATGCAATCCAACACGAAGAGAGAGAGAGAGAGAGAGAGAGAGAGAGAGAGGGAAAGAGATAGAGCTCAATGCCACCCACCAGCAGCAAAAAAAAGGAATAATAAGAGAAAAGAAGGAGAAAGCCGCGCTGGAGCTTTTCCAGAGCTGTCACGTGCCGAAGGAGAAGGAGGAGGAACGAACAGACGGCTGGGCGAAATGACAACACGCGAGGCGTCGATCCTCCCGGTGCGTATGTCAGCTTTAAGGTAGTCCGACGGAAAAAAGCCGCCGCCCCAGCGAAAAACACAGTCACGGCGCTTCGCGATGACGAGCAACAAGCTCCGTGGGTACCGCCAAAAGTGCGCAACATGCCTACGGAGAGGCTCGCATCGGGAGGAAAAAGCGCAATCGGGAGAGAAACCCGGGAGAGAAGGAAAGAAGGACGGCAAGTGAGAGCGAGTAGAGAGAGAGAGAGAGAGAAGGATGGCGCGAGTACAAGCATGAGAGAGAGAGAGAGAGAGAGTAGAGGGGCGAGAGAGAGCGAGAGAGACAGATAGATAGAGAGAGAGAGAGAGCGCAAACGAGAGCGCGCGGGCTGACCTTCTTGGGCGTTCTCGAGCATCTCCTGGAGCCGGGCGATGTCCGGGTACTCGAGGCCGCAGCTCTTGCCGAAGCACTCGAGGAACGAGCAGATCACCGCGAAATTTGGGTCAGTCACGCAGGAGGCTTCGTTATCGGACGCCATTTTTACTCTCCGCCGCCGCCGCCGCCGCCGCCGCCACCGCCACTTTGCTCTGCTGCACACACACTGGCGGAGTGAGAGAGAGAGAGAGCGAAAGACGAGGACGGAGCGAGTACTACGCTAGGCGGCTTGGCGACTCTTCACACAACTTGCTGCTGCTTCTTATCTTCGAGCTGCTGGACTCCTCTCCGTGGTGCCCGAGCTGAAAGAATCGAACGACGGTTTCTCGATAAGATTCACTTGCTTTGAATTCGTCTTTTCGTCTTGCACGAGTTCACCACTCGAGGTTGAATTGTTGCTGCGCTGCGGGAGTTTTGTTTTGGCGCAAGCGTTATGCGCCGCCAGAGACTATATTATACACTGCGCGCGGCTGTATTATACGTGCGTGCGCGAGGGGACGGTCTGTTTTTTGAACGGCCGACTACCGAGTGTATGTGAGCTTTATGCGAGCCTCACACTGGTCCTTTTGAAATTTTCGTAAAGGAATGCTCGTGCAGGTATAGGTGTGTGTATTCGTCGTGTTCTATTCAGTGCGAGTCGAGCTGCGATGTTCAAACGCATATCGGAGTTTTTTTTATGGCCGTAGAAAGAGTCACATTCCGCTGCTCCGAAATGAAAATTGTTAAATAACGGAGATATAATTCCCATCTCAACTGCTTTTATTGTTATGTCAACATTCGGAGAGATAACGCGTTTGTTTACGCGACGTTTCAAGCCTTCGAAGTTTTTTCCACCGCGACCTTGACCGTTGCCATGTGTTAATCAATGTTAAAAAAACTGCCGGTGTGGAGTAACCATAAGAGGATTATGCACGTAGCTACCCGCAGCCCGGCTGTTTTTCAACAAACGACGAAGAAACTTTTTTTCATCGCAATATTCTCATGTAGGATAGTATAGTAAGCGATGACGAGAAATAACATCGACGATCGTTCATTCAAGAAATGCTCCAAAACAAACGTTTGAAAATTCGTCGAAATATGAACCAACCGAGTGTTGCATCGGAACACGAATGAACCAGTTCGTCAGGGAAAACCCCCGATCGTAAACAAGGGCCTCCGGGTCTGCATTGTTTTTCAGGAAATGCAAGACGTCCTCGGGAGAGAAAAATTCGGATTCGCGCTTAAGTAGTCGTTACAGAAATAAACTGCGCTCGAAAGTTGAGTAACGCAACGCTATGGAGAACTCCTCTCTCAAGGTATATCGGAGCATCGGAGCCCGGAGGTGTCTATATAGGTAGCCGACTACGTGTATGAACGTATCATGCAGTATGCATATCGCGTACGGCAATATTTACGAAATGCGTATAACGGAATGCTTGGATTTCAGATTTGCAGGTTACGCCGAGAGAGAACACGGCAGCGGCAGCAGCGCACCAAAACAAAACACATATCGGCGCAGCGCAGCATCAAATCTCTCCTGATGCTCGAGCTATATGGGTGTGATATATAGACATGTATAAAACAGAAAGCGCAGTAGCGCGCGATGCTCACTTGTGGGGGTGATCCGGGGGTCAGCCGGTCGATCCTCGACAACAACAGGCACTCGAAGTCGAAAAAACCGGAGCCAGGAATCTCTCGGAGCGAGCGAGAAAGAAAACACTTCGAAGCGCGCACAGCAATAACACACACGCGCACACACACACACACAGGAGACGCGCACTCTCTCGGTGTGCCGCGCGAAAACTACCGCGGCTTGTTTCCGTCTCGCTCTCCGATGCCTGTATCTCTATATATCCTTATTCTGTATATATATATAACCCGCACTGGTGTGCGATATACAACGCACTGAACGCCCGAGGTAAAAGCACACGGACACACTGCACTAACTATGGCGGTCCCTGAGCCGCGACTGACTCAGGATTCGACTTTTAGGTTATACGGCGGCGCCTGCTCTGGAGTTGCAGTCCTCGCGGCGCCACTGCTGGCAGCGACGTCGTCGTCGGCAAGGCCAACGGCGACATGTCGCGCGCCCGCTCACTATAATATCCTCCTCTCCTACGATCTTCTCCACGAAGCGCGCAAGTTTTCGCGTCGCATCTAAGATCCTGATGTAGACTGATGCCCCTTCACCAGCTCCAACTCGCTGCAGGGAACGACGAAGCAGCAACTTCTTGTTTTTCTATAGGTAAAAGTGCGTTACAGCACGCGCGAGCGTCGCCGCCCAGCTCTCTCAGTGAAGACGCTGCATGTTCGTATAGCCGACGCCACTTCTGCGGCTGATATATCTTCTCCAGTATCCTCGCAGAAGACGTACACGCGCACTACACTCGCGTCCGGGGTACCAGATCAGGGTTAGTAGTAGCGAGAGCTCCTGATGCACTGCACTGACTGAGGGAGTTTGTTGCGAAAGGGCGCGAAGAGAGAGAGAGACGGAACGAGATACGTGTTGTATACGCGCGCCGCTACGGCCACATAAGTATACCTCGGCGGCGGCGCTCTGCTCGGCTTTTTTTCGGCCGCGCGCTTGCTTCTGTGCCAGCGTGTGTGTATATAATATACATATACATAACTATGTATATACGTGTATACGCGCGTCGATCGTTCTATGTTGCGCGCGCTCTACGTGGGTAAGACAGAGACAGAAGACTGGCTGGACGACGTGTTACGGAGGATCGACGCCGAGGCACTGGGGGCAGCACCAGTCCGGCGCCTCTCGGTGAGCAGCGCCGCGTCGCCGCAGAGAGAGAGAGGCAAAGAGGTTATTATGCCGGTTTTACAGTTGCGAGTTTGCTAGGCGCCGCGGCGCCGGTTGGCGTTTGCGATGTATGCGCAAGTTTGAACGAACGCGGATCTCGCGCGCGGTCGGATCGGAGTCGGATGATTTGTCGAAGAAGTTCGGTAAAGTTTGATGGGGAGAGTGGGTGGGTATATGACTGCGCTGCGAAGTCGCGGATGTGGGGCACTGGTTCAGACTCGCGGTGGGGATTCCGAGAATTTGTTAATCGAGAAGTTCGGAGAAGACTCAGCTTTACCGATGCGAAGTTGAAGTTTTCCGAGGCGGTGTATAACTTTCTTATACTGTGTTGCGGTTATTGGGTTCGCGCGTTTGTTTATACTCTGTCGCTTGACCCTTAGGACCATCTTTTGTTTTTTTGTGCAAGATAATATAGTGGACGGACAGCCATTTGTGAATAGCTAGATGAGAAAATTGCGGCTTAATCCAAAAACTTTGCAGTGCTACACGAGAATCTGGTAAAGTACGCAATGGTATAAATTCGTTTATTAAGAATATGAAAATTCAACATTATCCATACAATCTATACAAAACGCATCTGTGCGTTTCAATTCGCTGCAATGGTGAATTTTTTCAACGACCGACCCACACAGCTCCCAAACGATTACACCTCGTCAGCGGCATAAGTACGAAGGTGTAAAAACGACATTATAAAGCGCAGCCAGAGTCAGACCAACCCATTCGGCTCAACAGCATTTATATATATACCTGCATGTCTCGCTTTCCTGCGTAGGTATACCTATATATAGACCTACCAACCCACATATACATATATATACTGCACCTGCAGCTCACGCATCTTCTGGGCTTTCGAGCCACGAGCGAAAGAGAGCGTGCAGCAGTAGAGTATGTACAAGGTACAACAGCCAGGATCTATTCGCGTTTTGCCCTTTCTCCGTCCTCGTCCAACGCATGCAACGTGTCCTGCAACAGCGCGCGCGGAAAATCGAGCGATGTGGGCTACTCTGAGCAGCTTGTGTGTTATGCCTATTATGCATTATATATACCTATATAAGCACACGCTGGTAGGTATGAGTGTAAAGCTGTTCCGCCGGGGTTTTGGGAGTATTGATATTGTGCATAAACTGGTTGAGTTTGCATTTGAAATATTTTATTATTTATGAATTTTGTAAAAATAGCTTATAGAGTGGACTTTGTACAATCGGCGTATAATATACTCTTAAAGGGTGTATTGATTCGTATTTACAAAACATGACGTAAATACACATACATCTATGATAATATAATGTTGTAGGTACAAAAACCTGGCAAACTAATAGTGTCTCGTTGAATATAAATATTGTAAAAAGTGCATGACGCAGGCTGTTGTTATCCATAATAACAGTATTATTCGCGACATGAAAATTGGACGTTGAGAAATGTATTAAGATAGTTAGTGTATTATGAAATGCGATGTCTATTAATTAATATTTCGTTCAACAATTTTTAATCCTAGTTTTTGAAAAAAAAAAAAAAATCACGCACCATGACCCTGACGCGTGTGAACAATTCTCTTTTACAAAATGTGTTGACAATTAGTGCAATCTTTGATTTTTCGTAATTTTAAAAATAATTATATATGGCTATCTAAAATTAAAATAGTCATCCATGTAATTCCAAATACGCCAAGGCCTCTGTATCTCTTACTTATACTCAAAGTTTAAAACTTGTTTTTTCAATACCCAAGATAACTCTAATAAGAAAAAGAAGACGTTGGCCCGGTTGGCAGAGGATTCCAAACGTAAAACGCACTTTCCTTTTTACAGCCAGATAAATCCCTTCATCCTCGCGCACACACGCGCGCAAATCGAGGGAAACTCCCTCTGCCTATAGTTAGAAAGGACGCGCATCGCTAGAAAAGCGCTAGAGAAAGAGATAAGTTATATAGACACAGAGGAGCACGGCAACAGCGACGTAGAGGATAAAGCCTCCCGGCAAATCCTATCGATTTGCGCGCGTGCGCCGCCTTACGACGTTGCCCATACGTGAGTCTGTTGCTTGCCTATACCTTAGCTCTTTCTCTCTCGTCTCCTGCGCGCTCGTAAAGAAGGACGAGGAGAATCACGCGCAGACCGTAAATCTCGCGCATCCTTCGCGTAGTAAAATGTACATGTATGTACAAACACCGGAGAGAAAAGCAGCGTTGTGGTTTAGAATGTTTGTTAGTTCATTTAGATGAATTGGCGGAGAGTTAGATTCTTTGATGGTTTACTTTCTTCAACCGATTCAAGTCTTTAAATGCTAATATAAAACATTTTTTATTATTGCATAATCAGAGGTACAAAGGTAGTACTCGCTTCACGACGTAAAGAATTTGTTCTTCAGCGCGCTTTACATTATCTTTTTTGCGTGAAATTCACTTTCAACCAGTTAAGGAACCAAGCTCGCTTTAACTAGTTTTGCTCTGATTCTTGTAGACGAACAAACATTCACGCACTGACATAGCGCAAATAATCTTTATATATTTATGTATTCTTTATATTAAATGTATGTACAAAGCTATGGCTGTAGAAATACCACGCCAACTTTTGCTCATCTTCTTTTCCTCTTTGTACAATTTTGACAACTTTTTTCATAATTTTCGAGAATCAAAATTGAAGTCTTTTAAATAACTCTTGTTTCTCGATTTCAAGGTGCTAAACAGTTGAGTGGTACAAAATTTAGCATTCTATTGATTTACGTATGTACATGTCTAGCGATTTGCAGTGAAATGTGATGCCGCAACAATATGGAAGTTACTTGTCAGGAAGAGTTTGGAATGCCAGTTCCTTGCACGTGACGTATAAAATTGACAGTGGAAAAAAATTGTCATTACAAAAAATAAATTTATTCTTCTAAATCAATAGTCGGATTCTCCAATCTGTAAAAGCTGGCTTTAAACGTAATCTATTCTTATATCCCTGGTATACGTATATAACAAACTAAAGTATATACATGTGATAAATGAAAATTACTTATAAAAAATGCAAATTTGCTCATTTCTTGTCGACAGATATACAGTAGGAAAACACACCGTCTGACTACTGTAAACGTTCTGCCTATTTGTCCCACTTGTTCAAATTACAGAGAAAACGTGTACGACAGTTCAAAATTCAAATTTGACTGTATTGGAATAGCGATCTCCATACTAGAGTTCAAAACTATGAAACTTTCACGAGAAGAGGCACTGTTTTAATCACTTCATCATAGCTTTCTGAGCTGTTAAGTTCTTTAATTGTTGCTTGTAGATTTCCGCTTCCTCTTCTTTCTTCTGCAACTGTCGGCGAAACTCGTCGGCTTCTCTTCGAGCCTCCGCCAACTTTCGATTAAGCTCGGCAACGTCCATAATGGGCTCCTTGTTGCTACCGTCGTCGAAAATTTCCTCAATCTCGTTATCCAATTGCAAAAGCATTGGTGCCGTCTTCGGTGTCATAATTGTTTTCTGCAGAATTATAAATCATAAATTAAAAAATTCATCTTTACTATATTTTTGATACATTTTAGGGAAAGTAAAAATTGTGTTACCTTCATTGGAGACATTGTAGCCTTAGCAGCTGTTAGAGTTGGAATAGCAGTCGTTGCATTTCCAATTGACGTGAGGAAAATTTTTCCAGTGTTTTTTGCATCATTACTGGCTCTTTTCAAAATATTTGGTCCTCCTCTCGATGCCATTGTCGGCGGGTTTTGACCTAAAATTTGATCAGCCCGTATGGTAATAACTTTTCTCGAGGCTCCCTTTTTATTACTCATTTGCAGTCGCTTAATTGGCGTCACATTCAGATGATTTGGAACCCTTGTAAGGTTTAACGCGAGCTTACCAGCTTCTGAAAAATGTTTATACTATTATAATCAAGACAACTTTACAAGTATAAATCAATTTGTCATTATAAGCTGTAAAGCTCTTTACCTGTAAGAACAACGGTTTGACCACTTTCCATAGCATTTTCAACGATGGTCGAGTCGTTGTCCATTGTCATCATGGTGATTCCATGTGCTTGCAATAACCTCAGAGGCTGTTCCACACCAGCCAAATTTGTAACATCTCGATGCTTTTTACTCCCCACGTGAATGGTCTTCTCTTCTAGCCTCTGAATGTCTTCTTTTGCTGGATCATCTTCGTTGATTGCTTGAACTCTAATTTGTTGGAAGGACATTCGCTGTTTCTTATTTGCTGATACTAGAATAATAAAATTTAGATATGAATAAAGTAATTTTAATTAACTTATTAAAGCACAAAAATGTATCAATCTTACATTGTGCTAGTCTTCGTTTTGTTTGCTGGTCTTCCAGTTCTAAACGTTCTTGTTCTTCTTTCTGCCTTTCAGCTTCTAATTGAATTAAATTCTGAGTGGCAGCTTCGATTTCTGCTGTCTGCAATTGAGTTTGCTGAACATTGACGATTTCACGTTCTTGTTGAAGCATATCCACTAAATCTAACCGTTCATGCTCCAAGGCAAGAGTTACTGGCGTTTTACTGAATTTACTAGTGCAGTTTGGATCCGCCCCATGTTCTAATAACACCAGCATAACCTCTGCATGTTCTTGTTCAACAGCCCAATGTAGAGGTGTCATTTTGAGCTAAACAACAGACAGATGTCATTTTATGAATATCATAATAGTCAATAGATAAATTCTACTTTGTATTGCAATACCACAAAGCTTTTCAAAAGTCATGAGTTTAACCATATTCAGATAACCTCAAAAGTATGTCACACTAAAAACTTAACAAAATCCATTCCAAGATTGGTTCTCAAATTGATTCCATTCAGAATAATTGATTTTAATTGTTTATGTCATACCATATCTCTGCTATCAACTTCAGCTCCATAGTTGAGAAGCAGCTGAGCCATTTGATGATGACCTTCATAAGCTGCCATGTGCAACGGTGTTCTGTCAACTTTGGTTCTTGCATCTCTAGAGATTCCTGCTCTCAGTAAAACTTCAGCTGTCTCTGTATGGTTATTCTGAGCAGCTAGATGTAAAGCGCTCGTCCCCAGCTAATAACAAAAAGACACTTTTGAGATTGTGTCCAGTTCTCAACTTGAATCTGAGATGCAAAGCTACATACCCAGTCTGTTGTAAAAGGTGCACCTCTACACATGAGGTCTCGCACCATGTCCGTGTCCCCATTTTTGGCACTGTGCAGCAACTGTTTACCAAGTTCAACAATGGACAGAGCATCTGCTCCTCTGTTTCTAGCTCCGGTCACATCACAGGGTAATATTTCTACTGGTATCAATGTAGTGTCAAAGTCATCGATGGCACATAAGCCTTCCGTTTCACCCTGCATCTTTGTTGGTTTTCAATCGTAGTCCGTCTTGCCAAACTCTCCCCGTGTTGAACTAGACACAAATACAAATAAACTTATGAACTTCATGAAACAGAATGCAGGGCTTGTTTGAAATCGAACACAAGGTTCAAAGGGAGCAGAAAACTCAAACTGCTTCAAAATATCATTCAGCTGATCAACAAGTGTCAATAAAAAACAATTGAAAATTGAACACTGTATAGCAGTCCCTGATAAAAAAGCAATCGACACAGTGTCAACAATGACGGCTGTTTACAAACGAAATTCGAGAAATAATATAACACCGTCTCATCATTAGGTCAATCGAATCTCCGTCTCATACCGGCGACCACAACATAACAGACCTCTATCAAGTCGCTCGCCATAATCGCGTAGCTCCGGCCTTGGCCGGTCCAGCCACCTCATCATCAGCTCGCAATCAGGAACAGCAAAGCACTCGTCGCGTCTCATCCTCGGCTATATAAACTCTCCGTAGAACTAGAGTAAAGTCGCACAAGTCGGCCGAAATAATACACGCGAGCGGAAAATGACGGAACAGACGGCGGCAATATAGCATCAGTCTCATAGACGACGGCGGTGGCGGCGATGTGCGGCGCTTGCGATACTCTCACGAGCTTGGAGACTTCCTGTTCCTGTTTCGGCGGCGGCGCGGCGGAAGTGTGCCTAGCACGAGGTGCTGCTGCTGCTCTTTTCTCTCGCTTCCCCCCGCACGTGGAGGGCTGGGCCTATATAGCTACGGCTACTTACTCGGGGCGCATCGTCCTGGTGGTGTTCAGCTGTTCTGTTGGGGATGCCTGTAGGTCGTCGGCTCCGAACGGACTCGTGGCGCAGCTGCTGCTGCCAGGTTAGGGGCCGCGGCGGTCGATCGCAGTATAGCCTGGCTGTAGCCCGCGGACGAGAAGCACGCGACAACATGGCTGCTCCGCGGGCTCTCGACGCTATTCAAAGTGTCTCGCGTATCGTTGCTATATCTACACGATTTTCACCTTTCACGAGAGAGATTGCGATTTCGACCGGTTTAGAGAATTGCCGAGGTTATGAGGGCTCTTTTTGAGAGAGTTTGCACGCGCTCGAAAAGTCATTGGAGCTGCAGATTTATTTTCAAAGAGGAGACATATTCGAGGCTTTTTAATTTTTCGAGGCAGAAAATGGAGGAGAAAAGGTGGAATTCCAGGCGAGATACGCGCTACCTTGCGGATGCAGCGAGAAGTTCAGGACGGGAAGGCTCAAGGTTAGGTTGGGTACTCGGTAACCGCGCGCGAGAAAATCGAATTCATATCACTAAAATTTAGTTGTGATAATTATAGTATAAGTGAGAATGTTATAGTTAAAAAGATATTTTATTTATATTTTGAGTAGATACATTTCTTTCGTTCATATTTAATTACTGCCCAATATGTCAAATCCCATTAATATTTCATTGATTTGTTTTTTTTTTTTTTGCAATATCTAAACCATATAGATATCGTGTCCTATATATTATCAAAAAGAGGAAAGGGGCGCGTTCTTTCGCAGGTCTCGATGCTGTTTATTATCGGAGGCCGGTTCATAGAATAAGAAAAAAAGAAGTCCGCTATAGAGGCGATTCCTCGAGCCCTAGGTATCGGTGTGCATAAGCTCACACCGCATGATTTTCTTCGTTTTTTGGTCTACTTTGAGCCTATGTAGGTTCAATTGAAAAGGTGGAATTCCTTGATGTATAGTACTTTTCGCGCCCATAATGCATATGCTAATAAAACTAAGTTCGTTCGTTTATTCGTCCTAAGAACGTGTAATACGTTCCATTTGAGTAACGAGACTTTTAAAATAGTTAATTTGAAGAAATTAATTAATAACACTTCCTCTCTGCGTTTTCTCGGGCTTGAGACCGTCAATAGGCCGCATTAAAAGTGCATGAAACTTAAAAAATCTCGCGCAAGAAAATCCGTGAGAATGTTATAGTTAAAAAGATTTTATTTATATTTTGAGTAGATACATTTCTTTCGTTCATATTTAAAAAATTATTTACAATAAGCATATATACACCTGAAATATTATTACCAAAAATTAGCAGTGTCTCCCCAGTCCGTTTACATACAGTCGGGATGCATAATTATGCCGTTGTGGCGAACGGCAGGTCTGATGTGCCACTCTTCTTCGTCCTGATCGAAGAACTCCTCGAAGTTCTCGTGGCAAAGGTAGCAACGCAGGACTCCCATGTTCTTTAAGCTGGGTTGCTCAGGATTAGATGCCGTCTTCTCCCATATCTTCTGGAGAATATTCCGATCAAAATTCTCATCTGTGTCCATTTCGTTCGAGCTTTCAGAAGTCTCGGACTGAACACACGAGTCAATATTCTTCGCCATCCTGCGCTGGCGATTTTGTACGAAGTGCCAGTCGAGGTGCTCCTGGTACTCGGCGGACTGTGATTCGCCAAACCAGCAGTCGCAATTGCTGCACTGTTTGCCATCGTTCAGTTGACCAAGGGTTGTCTCATTTTTCTTCAGATGATCTTCGGTCAACTCATTGGATTGGGCTGTTGCTGGTGGTGTTACAGGATCCGATGGCGTTGGAAGCAAGCCAACGGCAGCCAGGCGTTCAATCAACTCTGATACATCCAGGAGTGGTTCAGCACTCGCGGATGAGCAGTTGTTGTTCTGGTCATTGCCATCACATCTGCTTCTTTTAGACTGTTGGACGTTGAGGCAATCGGATCTTCTCTTCCGTCCTCTCTTCTCTTCTGCACCTTGATAGGCTTGATTTTTGTCCGAGTCCTGAGTAGAACTCTCCATCGGGGTCCACTGGTTCGAAATATTTTGATTACAAAGCGAGTCCTCTTCATGGCAATCTTGTATCTCCACACTGCTGCGCCACTGATTCTGTCCACTGAATTTAAACATATCGTCGGCTAAGAAAAATCACAAAAAGATCACACAAAATTAAAATACTTAACAGAAATCACACAAGACACGTAAGATGTCTTATGTTAATAACTAAAATAAAACACAAAATGGTAAATAGCACAAATAATAGATATCAAAAGTAACAGAGATTCACACACTAATTAATCAGTTTCAAACAGCTTAAATGCTTGGTTTGGCAAACGAATAAGCTGATTTGAATGACCAGTCGTTCTTACTCGGATGACCGAAATAAAGTGATGCTACTATGGTTATTCACCACATTTATACTACACGAGGTTGCCCCTCCCCCCTCCCCACCCTAACGCCTTTCGTTGGTCCACCCTCCCCCCATTCCCCGAAAAGGCTCCATTTGTGAACTTTCACTTCTAATCTAATTTATGGAAGGGTATACGGGCTATAGAACCCTTTACAAATTGTAGACAAGTATACAAGAGTAATAAATTAATATAACGGACAAATAAGGTAAACACAGAAATTACTGATTTCTAGAACTCTAGCGAAAGTGAGCGAACGGATGACTGAAATTTGTCAAGGATGTTTCTTCCTGAACGGAAGCAGAAAGAGCATTCCATTGCCGCCTTAAACGATTAATAGAACTAAAAAAGCCTGTGTTAGAGTGCGAGTTTGCCTCCTGCAGGTCGCGGTAACTGCGAATGAGCAAATAACAAAATTATTGTAATTGGATGTTTAAATTACAGCATAACTTAGAAACTGTAAATTATACACCGTGTAAATATCATCGCGAGTGATTAAAGTGCCATAGGGTCAAAGCAAACTGCCAGTTGCCGCAAGTATTTCGCGACGCTTTGGTAATTGGGGGTAATATACGCATTCACACACGAGGTCACGCATACATTAAACGCGTTAATTCCGAGCCTCTGCGTCTTTTTGGCTATCAAATAAGCTGATAAATATGCTGATCGAACGAGGCCCCCAGAATTTACAAGCTTAGCGTCTCAGCGCGGGTGTATAAAGTTAATCAAGCAAACCGCGTCAGCTGAAGCAAACAACGCAATGCTTTCTGATACAATATAGACTAATTTCATTGAGAGTTTCCAACGAGAATCGCACATAGCGTTGCGATCAAAAGTGAAAATTAGTTAGGCTTTCCTAGCGCGAGCAGTAGCAGGTACAAATTACTCCTTATCTTGCGGCCCTTATTCACGCTCTCGCAGACTCTTCCTTGTGTTCTCGTCCCGCGGCGGCTGACCCAGAATCGCTCGAGATAACGGAGCAGAAAGGCGCAAGAAGAAAAGGGGTGTGACTCCTTTTTCCTTACAGTGGCGGAAGGACGATTTCTCGCTGACGTATTATATATGTGTATGTGGGGAGAGGAAGTTCGATGCACTTACTAACGATTCGTCAATTTCAGTTGTACGATTTAGAAACTTTTGACTTAGCCGGTTTTCTGTGAGAAAATGGCAATGTATGAGTGAAAATGCGTATATAGCTGTGTAATATTGATATCGGCCATTAGTCACGATCCGCTTAGAAACAATAACCTCTCGGTAAATAATTAAAAGGAATCCAAGTTTAATCTTGCAGGCTTTTATTGATTGCAAGCCGCAGCAGAACCTACAGAGCTATGTATAGTGCTGACGATAAATAACCCTTTCTGAAATTACTATTATTTATTTATTTATTTATTTATTTATTGAAGGTTATACGGGCTAAAGAACCCTTTACAAATTGTAGACAAGTATACAAGAGTAATAAATTAATATAACGAACAAATAAGGTAATTAAAGCAGAAAGTAAAACGCATCGTTAAATCGTTATACACGAATTTATTCTCGACTAGAATAGACAGAGTTGAAGTAAAAACATCTCCACCCACATTTCGCCGTCGCCGTCCATAAATAGGCAGTAAAACTGTAAACGTCTTTTCAAAGAGCTAGTATAGCCAGTCAGCATTGCACCCCTTTGTTCAATCATATACCCTTCCGCAGAGCCTCTTTGCTCTCGACTCCAGCACATACTCGAAATTAGGCGCTTGTCGATTAGTTATTCAGCGGCGCGACGTTCGCTTATGCACGAATGCGGTATCCGCACTGCATTCGCGCATCAGCCATTCCTTATGTATATACACGTGTGCATGCGAGTGGAAGGAGGTCTTATACGCACGCCTACATCTGCTACTGTCGTGTAACCATCCCATACCTGCGCGAAGAAAGGGATATGTGGCCTGGAAGAGAGAGAGAGAGAGAGAGAGAGAGACTACTGGTCTCTACGTACGTATGAATATGCATGTGGAGATATATATACTCAGTGGCGGCAGTACAGGTGTCCGAGCTGGACGAGGGTTTGCGGCTGACGCCTGCTTTGTACTGTAGGATTGCACTAGGTTTTTAGGTGCGATCTACGCGCGTTTGCTTGTTATTACGTATAGCGCATTGTATATAGAACGTAATTTTTGGAAAAAAGACTTGTTCGTGAATTTAATCAAAGTCTTGATAAGGCAAAACAGCATGAGTACAAATCAAAACTTTCGTACAACATCACATACCGATTTAATATGAACATTCATACGCATACGCGCGCGCGCGCTGCTAGATGCATTGCTCTAGGGGCTTTCAACTTTTCGTTGCGGTTGCCAGCGCGCACAGCTTGCGCTCTCTTGTTAAAATTCTCCGCGGCTGCAACTTTTGCGCTTTTTATTTCGATGTCTGAAATTTTAAATTGAAAACAGCCTTCGGTTCTTACACGCGGGCACTACTCGTTTCATCGTGGCGTTGTTATGTTCTCTCTTTAAAAAAGTGATGACCGGATCTTTTGAAGCCGTTAATGAAGCGATTTGATTGGTTGAGAAACTAATAATCAATCTGAATATAGTTACAATTTCAAACTTCTAACCTTAAAAAATTGAGCGCGTGAAGCGCGCTTTGAATTTAGCTAGTATTCTTAAAAGCTTATTCCCGCGCTGTGTATACGTTATATGCGCAGCATAGGAGTATACTTTGAGTCGAGTCTCCTTGGCTGCACTGGTACTAATTCGAAGATGTGGCTTAGTTTTCGTCGTTTATTCAGCGTGCGTCACTCGAATTTACATCTCGCAAAAAAAAATTCATACCATATTCATTTTAGCAGCTGCTTATATACACGGAGCATTCGGAAACACACGGGCGAGTCTACGCACAAGTCTACGCTCTCACTCGCGCGCGGATCGTGCATAATTTAGGATGTAAAATGCCGCTGTCGAGCCTCTCTCAGCACGACTGCATGCATGTATAGCGTATATACAGGCTGCGCTATGCCTTCGCTTTCGTCGTATCTCTGTCAGGCTGCATATATGGCTGAATTCCGCGCCGCAACATATCAGCGCACTCATGGCTGCAGCTGCGAGTGGTTTACCTCGCGTTTGATCGGACGAAAGGATGGGCGGCTGAGTAAATTGATATTTTAAATATTGAAAGTAAACGCGTAGAACTCGGTAACGCCGTTGTGTCATTTTCAACTTATACTAAAACTATTTTTATTTTGTTGCCAAATATTGATAAACACTCACCGTAAGAAAATCATACGCGATGAAAGAGATTCTCCCGTGAACAATACATTGCAGCGACTAAGTGCACCGCACGCGAGAGGCAGGACAAATCACAGCATGACATGAGCCTTGGCACTTCACACTTTCGTGCTTGGCGCGTTCTTTCGCAGGTCTCGATGCTGTTATTATCGGAGGCCGGTTCATAGAATAAGAAAAAAAGAAGTCCGCTATAGAGGCGATTCCTCGAGCCCTAGGAATCGGTGTGCATAAGCTCACACCGCATGATTTTCTTCGTTTTTTGGTCTACTTTGAGCCTATGTAGGTTCAATTGAAAAGGTGGAATTCCTTGATGTATAGTACTTTTCGCGCCCATAATGCATATGCTAATAAAACTAAGTTCGTTCGTTTATTCGTCCTAAGAACGTGTAATACGTTCCATTTGAGTAACGAGACTTTTAAAATAGTTAATTTGAAGAAATTAATTAATAACACTTCCTCTCTGCGTTTTCTCGGGCTTGAGACCGTCAATAGGCCGCATTAAAAGTGCATGAAACTTAAAAAATCTCGCGCAAGAAAATCCGTGAGAATGTTATAGTTAAAAAGATATTTTATTTATATTATGAGTAGATACATTTCTTTCGTTCATATTTAAAAAATTATTTACAATAAGCATATATACACCTGAAATATTATTAACAAAAATTAGCAGTGTCTCCCCAGTCCGTTTACATACAGTCGGGATGCACAATTATGCCGTTGTGGCGAACGGCAGGTCTGATGTGCCACTCTTCTTCGTCCTGATCGAAGAACTCCTCGAAGTTCTCGTGGCAAAGGTAGCAACGCAGGACTCCCATGTTCTTTAAGCTGGGTTGCTCAGGATTAGATGCCGTCTTCTCCCATATCTTCTTGAGAATACTCCGATCAAAATTCTCATCTGTGTCCATTTCGTTCGAGCTTTCAGAAGTCTCGGACTGAACACACGAGTCAATATTCTTCGCCATCCTGCGCTGGCGATTTTGTACGAAGTGCCAGTCGAGGTGCTCCTGGTACTCGGCGGACTGTGATTCGCCAAACCAGCAGTCGCAATTGCTGCACTGTTTGCCATCGTTCAGTTGACCAAGGGTTGTCTCATTTTTCTTCAGATGATCTTCGGTCAACTCATTGGATTGGGCTGTTGCTGGTGGTGTTACAGGATCCGATGGCGTTGGAAGCAAGCCAACGGCAGCCAGGCGTTCAATCAACTCTGATACATCCAGGAGTGGTTCAGCACTCGCGGATGAGCAGTTGTTGTTGTGGTCATTGCCATCACATCTGCTTCTTTTGGACTGTTGGACGTTGAGGCAATCAGATCTTCTCTTCCGTCCTCTCTTCTCTCCTGCACCTTGATAGGCTTGATTTTTGTCCGAGTCCTGAGTAGAACTCTCCATCGGGGTCCACTGGTTCGAAATATTTTGATTACAAAGCGAGTCCTCTTCATGGCAATCTTGTATCTCCACACTGCTGCGCCACTGATTCTGTCCACTGAATTTAAACATATCGTCGGCTAAGAAAAATCACAAAAAGATCACACAAAATTAAAATACTTAACAGAAATCACACAAGACACGTAAGATGTCTTATGTTAATAACTAAAATAAAACACAAAATGGTAAATAGCACAAATAATAGAAATCAAAAGTAACAGAGATTCACACACTAATTAATCTGTTTTAAGATTGATCGAGTTTCAAACAGCTTAAATGCTTGGTTTGGCAAACAAATAAGCTGATTTGAATGACCAGTCGTTCTTACTCGGATGACCGAAATAAAGTGATGCTACTATGGTTATTCACCACATTTATACTACACGAGGTTGCCCCTCCCCCCTCCCCACTCTAACGCCTTTCGTTGGTCCACCCTCCCCCCATTCCCCGAAAAGGCTCCATTTGTGAACTTTCACTTCTAATCTAATTTATGGAAGGGTATACGGGCTATAGAACCCTTTACAAATTGTAGACAAGTATACAAGGGTAATAAATTAATATAACGGACAAATAAGGTAAACACAGAAATTACTGATTTCTAGAACTCTAGCGAAAGTGAGCGAACGGATGACTGAAATTTGTCAAGGATGTTTCTTCCTGAACCGAACATACGTGTAATAGTTGTACATTTTTCAACTACTACACGCGGTATAGAAATCTTGAGCAAATATTGCTCAGCTGTAGAGTAAAATGAGCTTAAAAAGCAGAGCAGAGCTTGTTGAGTAAATTTTACTTAGCAATTTTCGCTTTACTCGTCTCGCGAGAAAATGGCGCGAACAGTGACATGAATTCAAATGTGGTACTGATTATTACAATTATTTATTAATATTTATTAATAAATAATAACAAATAAATGCTGGAAAAATTGTAGGAAGGTGTCAGGAATCGAACCCCGTTTGTCCGGGTGAGAGGCAAGCACCCTAACCACTCGGCTATCGAGCGAATTGTTGGGTGACTCGCCGACCGGGAGGTTATCTCCAACTCGAGTGTTCGTCATTTTTTGCTTAACTAGTTAAGCAAATTTTACTCGATAAAGTTCAGTAATTCTTGCTCAAGATTTCTACCCGTGTATTGTAAGCGATAACAAAAGTATCGTAGCGAGGTCCGCTATGGAGGCGATTTCTCGTGCCCTAGGAGTCGGTGTGCATAAGCTCAGACTGCATGATTTTCTTCGTTTTTTCGTCTACTTTAAGTCTATGTAGGTTAAATTGAGCCTCGATCCCGTCAGGACATCGAAAAAGTCCGATATATGAGCCTCAGAAATTCGCGATCTTCGAGGTCCGGTCTAAAGGCGATTTCTCGAGTCCTATAAGAGCCCGTGTGTCGAACCAAAAAGTACATGGGTCCAAAAATAAAGAAAATTAGGCGTCAATTAAAATGTCACAGGCTATTATACACATGTTTCCATCAATTTTTTCGTACATATGAATCAAAGGTTTTATTATTCAACATTTAAATTTAAAAAATACACGGTGAAAAGTCTATTTCTTAGGCTTAGCCGGACGCTTGCGCTTTTTCTCCTCAGGACGATAAGGACCGATCTTCCGGCGCACCATGACTCCCCGCCACCAGGCTTGGATCGTGATGGCACAGCCGTGCACGTGTTCTTCCAGTTCACGCTGCCGGCGCGCGGCTTCCTTCTCCGCCAGGCAGCCGTCTATAAATTCCTGGCGCTGTTTGTACTGTAATAGGCAAAATTGTTATCGTGTTACATCGAAAATTATATTAATGACGCCTACAACTTTTTCATTGACATCAGCGCCAGTCTCTACTAGCCCTCTTGTTTTCCATCTTTCGCGCGACCTCATTAAATTCCGCTATTAGATCCAAATGAAACTTGCCTTTTGAATCCAATATGACATAACGCGAATTTAGCCGCGGCTCGGGCCGACGAGAGTTTGCCAGTTAGACGTATTATTAAATTAGCAACGCCTGGCTTTCGCGCACATCCATTAATAAACATCCCTAATGCTCTTCTCTATTCCTACATAGGTACGCAACTCAAATTAACAAAACTCGCCATTAATTTCGTTTCTGTCCTTCGTCGCTGTGTTTACGAATATCGTCCTGTATAGAATGTGAGTATGTATGCATTGCACATATCTGCATACACACGTCTTCATGGGTTGCGGGTATCGAGCTTTCATCAATCACACGCTCGAGAAGCAACTGACTTTCTAAAGGAGAGCGCGCCAACTGCGTACAATGACGCCCGAAAATCGCGGAGAGGAGACGAAAAAATTACGCGAGCTGGTTTTGTGATGTATTCTGAAAAATGGATTTTTCGCGAGTATGTGCACGGGTATTTTGTCGACGATAAGAGATGTATCGATCGTTTTTCCAGAAGTTTGGAGTCATTACGCGATGATTCGGCTTTTTTTCTTCTGATGCACACTTTCGATTTTGTAGAGCTAAAGAACGATACATCCATTCCAAAGCATGTTTTTCTCCTCTCCAGCCATACAGAAAAATACACCAGCGCAGCCACGAGAATCAATCATCAAAACGCATTGTGAACACACACTACTGCATCTCTCGAGAAAATCCTTTTGTCGAGCAACGTGTATCCCCCGAAAAAAGCAGCGCATATCGAGCGAAGAATACAATCTCCAGACAGAAACCGATCAGGAGCACTCGAGCTATACGGCAGATATGCAGATATCTCTCTCTCTCTCTCTCTCTCTCTCTCTCTCTCTCTCTCTCAGATGACAAAGCGGCTCGATCACACGAGCGAATAATAAACGCCTGTACGTGTATGTGTGTGTGTGTGTGTATAGATCGCGTTTCCCAAGCTCAATTCCGTGGGTCCCAGCATGAATTTTCATGAGCACCGGACGCGGCTTCCGCCGCGGGAGAGACTCGATATCGATTTCTAAGTCCAATTTCCGATTTGCCGACCTCATCCTTTTCCTTCGACTCTGCGCGGTGTGGCGCCTCGCTGTGTGTTACAAGCTCGTTGGTTTGCGACCGGGAAAATATCAGCACGCCGGAAGTCGGTATTAATTCGACGGTAATTGATTTTACCTTGTATCACTTGCAATCGTAAAAAGAGAGAATTGATGCTTTTGCTTCCTGTCTGAACTGAGAGCCGCGCGAGTTAACTGATTTTTTTGTTTATGGCGAGCAATATTATACGAAAAATTCAGAGGCGTAGATTTTTAATTGAGTGCGAGCGGAAACAAAAAGCTTGTACAAAGTCAAGAAAGAACGACCGCAACTTGAATTAAAGACATTCTCGCGAAACTTTTTCAATTCTCCGCGAAAAACGCAAAGTCCACAATCTGCCGCAGTCGTGGTTTACTTTTCACTCGGAGAGTCCATCCAACTTACACAATTCCGAGCATAAATAATAATCCCTCATTAAAGAAAGAAGAAAAAGACTCACCTCGAGCTGCAGCTCGTCTAGAGCAGCGCGATTCTGCTCGATCTCCTCGCGAAGCTTGCGGATATCCTTCTCGTAGGCTTGGGTCTCCTGTTGTCGTCGCTTCGTCCAGTCGACTGCGCCGCGTTCGTTTTCCTGAAAAATCAGAAGAGCTAAGGTCATATTCCTCTTCTTCAATGGAAAGATCTATCGCTGCACCGGAAATTAAGGAGACGGCCCTGTTTACTCTCGGATGGTGTGACTGATTGAATTTGCATTTTTGTCGTTAGAATTGTACACGAGTATTTTCTATTTCTACGCGCAAAACGTCGTGACTTCGTATGGCCTCTGGAAAAGCCGATATAATTGTCGAGTTACAAGGAGATTACACTTGTCAGTCTGGAATTGGCCCCCGAAGAGTCAGTACACACAGTTCAATCGCGTCCGTTTCGAAAGATTGCGCCTCGGCATTTTTCTCCCCGTATATACGCTGAGATCGAATGAGGCGAGGCTATATAGATCACTCGGGCGCGGGAGGGGCTTGTACTTTTACGACACTGTACACCCCTATCCTCTGGCACGTCTCCCCTTTTTCCTCTAGTTTCCCGCGGAGCGTTCCATTGTTTCGGCGAGCCGCGCCTTTTCTCTCTGCAGAACTGCAATTAAAAGCATTTTTTACATCGACGAGTCTTGTTCTGATTTTGTAACGAGGCTTTACATCGTTATGATACTTGCTCGACTTGCTCAAAGCCGTAGTGCAGTACGTGCGCGTGTATATAACGATGGCATTACCTCGATGCTTTGTTTGAGGAAGGACTCGATCTTGCTGGTGACCAGTCGCTCGTTGTCTTCGCGAAGTCGACAGCAAAGAAGTTTACTCGTCAGCTGTTCGCGTGTCATTTGAGCTTGAAGTTCTTGCTGCTGCTGACGCGAGTCTAGCCAGGCCTGGGCGTATTCGGACTCCGAGCGAGATTTCACCTCGAGTTTTTCCTTTTCATTCTGTAAACGCGAGAAGAATTAATCGTATTTTTGGTGAGATCGCAAGGTTCGATCGATCGTCATCTCGATTCTTCTTCCCATTCATCTGATATATGCGTTTATTGAGAAAGCTCTCTTCAACTTTGATCGTAGCAAGCGCTATCGAAAGCACAACTTCTGAAAGCACAAAGCGAAACTCGAAAGCCGTCGAGGAGAAAGAAGGAAAGAGAGAAAGGGAAATCAAGACGGACCGCAGAATAAGTAAACGACTATTATTTATACTCGAGCCGCGGAGTTTGAAAAGTCCGTTGCTCATTTCTGCGAGCTTTGAACTTCCGAAGCTGTGTATACTGATATGTACATATTATATACACTTTGAGACTGATTATGACTTGGCACCTCTGGAATGCGTCACCTGCTATCATTACTTGGAATATTAGATAACGCTGCGCGTCAATATACGCTTGTTAAGTCTGACTTTACAAATCGCTGCTCCGCTTCCATACATATTATAAGGTTACGTAAGCTGTGATACGTCATGCGCTGGGATACACCGTCGCGGCAAATTACGAGCTGTAACTGTTTACCAGATGATTCAGTCGACCAGCCGCCGCTGAAGTATCCGGACCTCAAGTGTGTGTATATATAAGTGTAATTTTCAACTATACTGCTATATTGCATTCGCGGAAGAGGAAAAACGCGAGAAAATTGTCGATTCAAGATTTTTTATCAGTAGTTAGGAAAAAAAACTTTGCTTAGTGTTCAGTGCTTCAGAGAGAATAAATTATAGTTTGCTGTTGGATTTATTTACCAGGTAAGGAAATCGATATTTTGAAAAAATAAATTTACGTCATCGGTTTTGTGTATGACACGCGAGTAACATTTGAATCCCGCTTTAATCTCGTTCGAAGTATATGCAAGTTTGAATTTATAGATGGTATTAACTGATAAATGCTATATTGTCAAGATATATCTCGTATAGCAGACGCGACTCACGCAACACCGAAATACACCTCTAAAATCTAGTTCGAGGTCTTGCTATCGGTATAGGACTCACGTCGCTGCAGATCTATTGAATAATGCAATGAAAATTTAGTATACATGATTTAAAGCGCCGAGCAGTGCATCAGTGCTAAAACTGATTGATAGATGTTTTATTTACAGTTTCTGCTTTTAGCGTGTAACATGGCACTGGAAGGCGATTTAAAATTAGAGCTCGTTCAAGTGGTAAGTATATTTCACACAGCTGCAAAGATATAGTGGATTAGATTGTATAGGCTTTGTGTTTAGCTTTTTAGACATGGAGCAAGAACAAATTCCAGATCGGAAACGCGGTGGGCGATGCCACAGTACGTTGACCCGAGACTTCACGAGGACTTCGGCTATGAACAGCTGACAAATGTAAATATTAATCGAAATTTTTGTAAATCAGTAAATTATTATTTGCTAATTCTTAATACTTATACATGTTTACACAGGTTGGTAAAGGGCAAGCCTATAATCTTGGTCACATGCTTCGCGAACGTTATAACGACTTTCTGAGTCCGCTATATAAGCCGGATGACATTTACGCAATCAGCAGTGATTACGATAGGACGAAAATGTCGCTGCAGTTGGTATTAGCAGGACTGTTTCCACCTGCACCTGAGCAGACCTGGAACGAAACTCTGAGGTGGCAGCCCATTCCGACGCATCATGTTCCACAACAAGCTGACATACTGTTCAAGGCTTTTGACATGCACAAGTGAGTTATGCTTAAATGAAAGTGTTCATCAGTTGTTCACCGGTTAATATAATGTTTATTTTTCTTGTTTCCAATAACTATAGATACAAAAGTCTTGTATTTACTCTTATGAAATCACCCGAGTATAAAGAAGAAGAAAAAACGTTTAAGACATTGAGCGATTTTCTTCAAAGCAAAGGAATTGATTCATTGCAGAGATTGGGATTTATTGGTGTCATAGGAGTGTTCAATATTTTAGCATCTCATGTGAGTAATTTCTCATCAGCTATATTTCAACGATAATGAAAGTGACGAACTCGATTTATTTGCTCACATTCACACGCAGAAAGCATCGAAGGGTAAACTTCCAGATTGGTATACAGACGATTTTTACAAGAATTTAAAAGATAAGGTGGCGTTGTACTTTGATCTGTTGTCGTCGACTCCAGAATTATGCAAATGGCAGATTGGTCCTTTGGTGAAAAGATTCTTGGACAATATGAACGTGAAAGACGAATTTACAAATCCAAGAAAAATGTATCTGTTCAGCGGTCACGAATTAAACATCGCTGCTTACACAAGGGCGCATGGTATTAAGGAGTTTCGGTATCCCGACTACAGTAGTGCTGTGATATTAGAAAAGTTAAGAGATTCCCAGAATCGGTTGTATGTGAGGGTAAGAACTGAAGCAATTGCACAATCACAAATTTATGTAAACATAGATACAGTCATAAATATTTTGGAATCTTATTATTACAGATGCTTGCGAGGACAGGAGATGACGATACCTTTAGGACATTAAAACTAGGAAACCACAAAGAATATTGTCCTATAGAGGACTACATGAAGTTAGTCAAAGATGTCATACCGTCCGACGAAGAAATAGATTCTATCTACGAAGGTATTCCAAATGATCTGAAGACTCTGCACTTGAGCGATAGTTTCTTACAACCTAAAAAAGGTCCGTCTTTGGGCGTTACAATGTGATAATTTAGATAGCCATTTAATTTGTCTCGGACGGCTAGAAGTATCAAATTTAATATTAAAAACATTGTGAATTCATGTACATTGTAACTAATTCAGTACAACAAATTTAAATTGCAAACAATTGTGAAAAGCGTGTTTTAAATCATACATCATCAAAAGAAGGCTTATTTATTAAACAAGCTCTCTCCAATTTTTTGATTGAAGCACAATCAAAGACACAACTGCTTAAGTCATAAAGCGAGACTTGAAAGTCCTCGAGATGAAAGAAAGAGAGAAAAAATAAGAGGAACACAGTATACGCAAAGTATTTATATATTTATACGCGAATTTCGCGATATGACCGTTGAGCTATCAAAATTCTGATGTATGTACGTAAGCATCGATGTATGTTGCAATGAATTTGACGAAATACAAGACTCTTCATGTCAAATTGCGTTTATTTATCTCGACTCCATTACCCATGAATTACTTATCAAAATCATTCTCAACGCGTTAATTCATCTGTATACGAACCCGCGCGCTTCATATGATGAGAGAGATAGGAAGCAGTATGAACAGCTCTCAGTATGGTTTTTGCGACTGTCGAAGCTCTGTGCTATGAACATATGTGCATTTATGGATGCACAGTTGTCAAATCATTCTTACTAAATATATGAGACTCATAATCGAATGATTATTATTTGGCACCTCCGAAATGCGTCATCTGTTCTTGACAATACCCGTTCTTCCAACATTGTATGTCAGCATTGTGCATGAAAGATAACGCCGTGCGTTATAGTATATGCTTTTTAAGCCTGACTCTACAAATTGTTGCTCCGTATCTATAAAGCTATTGTTATATTACGTATGCCGCGATAGGTCAGGTGGTGCCGGGACACATCGCACTACGGCAAATCGCCAGCTGTAACTGTAACCAGCCGCCGTTGAAGTATCCGGACATCAAGTGTGTATATAAAAGATAAAAGCAACGAAACGCCAAGGCAATTTTTAACTACTCAAATTGCTGCACTCGCTAAGAAGGAAAAACGCAAGACAATTGTTGAGTCGAGATATTTATCAGACATTGGAGGAAAAACTTTGTTAGTTAGTGCCGGAAGAATAAATTATAGCTTGTGGTTCGATTTATTTAGCAGGTAAGGAAATCGATATTTTGAAAAACAGATTTCATGCAACGAATATAAATGAGTTGCATTATCGGTTTCGTGTATCTGCTATCGGTTCGACTCGCAAGTATCGATGTAGGTCTATAGGTATACATGATTGAAAGTGTCGGGCAGTGAATTAGTGCCGAGATCAGTGCTAATGATTATAATAAATGTTTTATTAACTGTTTCTTCTGCTAGGTGTAACATGGCACTGGAAACCGATCTGAAATTAGAGCTGGTTCAAGTGGTAAGTGTACCGAGGAACGTATTTGATGTTACATTGCGGAAAAGACAATGAATTAGATTTTTATAGGCTTTGTTAACCTTGGAAAAATAGTATTTTTAGCCAAGTCTATACGAAGCATATATAGCTATTTTTTTATTTTACTATAGCGACTGAATACGTAACGATAATCGGAGTAAAAACCTGTTTTTGTTACAATATTTATCTATTTAGAAATTATACGATAATTCAGAATATAGAAGGTATAATTTTTGTATAGTTGTATAGTTTAAACATATTTAAGAGTATTTTATTAGCTTTTTAGACATGGAGCAAGAACAAATTGCAGAACAGAAACGTTGGTGTTCATGCCACAGTACGTTGACCCGTCGCTTCAGGAGACCTTTGGCTATGAGCAACTGACAAATGTAAACATCCTAGTTCAAAACCCCTTTTAAAATAGTAAATTATTTATGCTTCTAAATATATGAGTTTACACAGGTTGGTAAACTGCAAGCTTATAATCTCGGTCGTATTCTTCGCGATCGTTATGACAATTATTTGAGTCCACTATATAAGCCGGATGACATCTACGCATATAGCAGTGATTACGATAGAACGAAAGCTTCGTTGCAGCTTGTATTAGCAGGACTGTATCCACCTGCACCTGAGCAGACCTGGAACGAAAATCTAAAGTGGCAGCCTATTCCGACGCATTATGTTCCTCGACCAGCTGACGTGCTGCTCATGGGTATTGTTATGAAAAAGTTAGTTTCAAATTAGATAATAAAGTCGTGTTCTGTTGTTAACTATTAAGTTCACATTTGATTTTTGTCAAAAAAAAAAAAATAAATAAATA
Organism: Pteromalus puparum; assembly: GCA_012977825.3. Taxonomy (NCBI): domain Eukaryota; kingdom Metazoa; phylum Arthropoda; class Insecta; order Hymenoptera; family Pteromalidae; genus Pteromalus; species Pteromalus puparum. The sequence goes on from CM053171.1 coordinate 57,059,850, forward strand.
AATAATAATATAAATATAGATTTGAAAACGTCGTAGAATCTTTAGAAAAAACGTCCCAGTACAAAAAAGCGTTAAAAACATTGGATGGATTAAACGATTTTTTCAAAAGTAAAGGAATCGATGCACTGCAGAAACTCGAATTCATTGGTATCATGGGAATTTTGAATGTCTTATTATCTCACGTCAGTAATTTCTCATCAGATGCCTTTTAATAGAGTGACAAGCATAAGTTAATTAGATTATTCGATTTATTTACTTAATCTCATTCACATGCAGAAAGCATCGAAGGGTAAACTTCCAGATTGGTTCACGGACAATTTATACGAAAACTTAAAAGAGAAGGCGGCGTTGTACTTTGATTTGTTGTCGTCGACTCCGGAATTATGCAAATGGCAGATTGGTCCTTTGGTTAGAAGATTCGTGGAGAACATGAATGTAAAGGGGGAAATCGCGAATCCGAAGAAAATTTATTTGTACAGCGGTCACGACGTGAACGTCGCTGCTTACGCAAGAGTGCACGGTATTAAGGAGCTTCGGTATCCCGACTACAGTAGTGCTGTGATATTAGAAAAGTTAAGAGATTCCCAGAATCGGTTGTATGTGAGGGTAAGAACTAAATAAATAGTGCAGTAAAAATTTGATATTTTGTTCGACATAGTTATGGATATTTTTTAGCTTTATTGTCATTACAGATGCTTGCGTGGACTGGAGATGGCGATACATTCCTAACATTAAAACTAGGAAATTACGAAGAATATTGTCCTATAGAAGAATACATGAAGATTGTCAAAGATGTCATACCGTCCGACGAAGAAATAGATTCTATGTGCGATATTTCAAATGACTTGAAAACTCTGCACTTGAGCGATGCTTTTTTGAAATCTAAAAAAGATCCATCTGAGGACATTGAATTGTGTGATGATTGATTCAGTCTGCGTATAAATATGAGCGTTGACTTTCTGATATAATATGTAAGCATCAATGTATACATATTGCAATAAACATGACATGAAAAAAAAAACAAGACTCATCATCATTGAATTGTCTTTTTGGCGATACCGCACTAAATTTGAAATTTTTTTTATGATAAGATTGTTCAATACGTGGAACTGCAATAGTGATCTTGAAGCGTCATATAGCTCTTGAGGAAAATGATGAGATGAATGTGCGAACGGTTATTTGAATAATATATTGCTGAGTCGTCATGTTCATCAGTCGTTCGAGGAAATGACTTTGCTAGAAGCTTAACGCTGAATGAACAAATAAATGATAAAGTTTGTTTAATTTATTCACTATATCAGGTAAGGAAAGATTTAATATTTTATAAATAGATTTATCTTGCAGTGATTAATTGAAATCTCGCTTGAATCTCTTTTGATAAGACTGAATTTATAGATGTTATTAACTGATAATTGTCATTGCAACGCTGCGCCACACTAAATGCAACACTCATACATCCTAGAAGTTTAGTTCGAGGTCTTGCTATATCAGTACGAATTCCGTATCGGCGCTGGCATCTATTGAATAATGTAATGGAAATTCAGTACGCGATTGAAAGCGTTGAGAAGTGCATCAGTTTTAAAAGTGATTGATAAATGTTTTATTTATCGTTTCTTTTTCTAGCGTGTAACATGGCATTGGCAAGCGACTTAAAATTAGAGCTCGTTCAAGTGGTAAGTTTACCGATGAACTTTTTTTGAGTTACGCCTGCGAAAGATAAAGTGCATTGTATTTTCTGTTTAAAGTAGCTTACAATTAAGCTACTCTACGAGATAGCTATTGAATAAACATTCAAACGAATTACGTCGTTGGTAAAAAATTTATTTTTATAGCTTTTCAGACATGGAGCAAGAACAAATTCCAAAGTCGAAATTGAGTTCACAAGGCCGATGTTCATCGACCCGTCACTGCACGAGACCTTCGGATATGAGCAGCTGACGAATGTAAATATTAATCGAAATCTTTATAATTAGTAAATTATTATTTGCTTCTAAATATATGTGTTCGAGCAGGTTGGCAAAATGCAACTCTATAATCTTGGTCACATGCTTCGCGAACGTTATAATGACTTTCTGAGTCCGCTATATAAGCCGGATGATATCTACGCATACAGTAGTGAAAATGATAGAACGAAAATGTCGTTGCAGCTTGTATTAGCAGGATTGTATCCGCCTGCACCTGAGCAAATGTGGAACGAAAATATCAGGTGGCAACCTATTCCGACGCATTATGTTCCACAAAAAGCTGACATACTGCTCAAGGGTTTCGACATGCGCAAGTCAGTTTCGAATTAAGTAAACTCGTATTTTTTGTTTTTTGTAAAAGTTAATATCATATTTTCGTTGGAAAACAATTGTAAGTATAGATTTCAGAGCCTCTTAGTATCGCTGGAAAAAACGCCTCAGTACAAACAAGCAGATAAAATACGCATGAGATTAAATGATTTCATGCAAAGCAAAGGAATCGATACGCTGCAGAGATATGGATTCCTCGGTAACATAAGAGTGTTCAATGTCCTGGCATCCCATGTGAGTAATTTGTAATCAGTTATATTTTAATGATGATAAAAATACAAAGCCCAATATATATGCTCACATTCACACGCAGAAAGCATCGAAGGGTAAACTTCCAGATTGGTACACAGATGATTTGTACGAAGAATTCAAAAAGGATATTGTTTCGTATTTTTATCTAACGATGTCGACTCCGGAATTGTCCAAATTGCTGATTGGTCCTTTGGTAAGAAGATTATTGGAAAACATGAACGTGAAAGGAGAAATCACGAATCCGAGGAAAATTTATTTGTACAGCGGTCACGAAGTGAATCTCGCTCCTTACACAATAGCGCACGGTATTAAGGAATTTGAATACCCCGAGTTTGGCAGTGCTGTGATATTAGAAAAATTAAGGGATTCTCAGAATCGGTTGTACGTGAGGGTAAGAATTAAATAAATTCGCATTAATTGTATTTTCTGCAAATGTGAAAATCTTTTAACGTCATCGTTGCAGATGCTTGCGTGGACTGGAAGTAATGGTACTCTCCTAACGTTAAAATTAGGAAATTACAAAGAATACTGCCCTATTGAAGAGTACATGAAAATCGTCAAAGATGTTGTACCATCCGACGCAGAAATAAATTCTATGTACGACGACATTTCAAATGATCTGAAGACTCGATCTGCAATCGAGCGATTCTACGTTCAATAAATACTCAAGCATATATAGCTGAATACCACAAATATGGGGAATCTGTATCCATTATATAATTACACGTGAAAAAAATTGTGTTGCAATTCATATTTCTTACCCTAAGCCTCAGCAGTTCAGCTCTCAACCGCTCCTCTTTCTCTTTTCTTTCTCTTTGGCTTGTCGTCTCCTCCTGTCGCATCCGTGCGAGTTCCTCTTGCATTTCCCGAGCTTTTGCCAACAATTCTTCCTCGGCGTTTCGCGCCTCCACCTTTTTAGCAACTTCCTCCACCAGGATGTCGAAGTGGCCCTCGTTCCTCAGTGTTTCCTTAGTCGAATGCACGAGATTCACCAGCCACTGTCTGCATTGCGGCACAAGTTCATTTTTCAAGACATCTCAGTACATCTCATCAGAAAACTAGAAACACTCACGTGTCTTGCCGTAGCTTCTCGAAGACTAATTCCTCATTGCCCATCTCGAAGGCGGCTCGAGTTTCCTTCGATTCGTTGCCTTTAGAGCTGGAAGAAAATTCATCGAAAATCAAGCAGTCGCTCATCATCGTGTGACGAATTTGGAGAACTCTACTCTAAGCTCTAGTCCCGTGATATATACATATACTAGCCTCGCATCCGGTTGTACGCGCCAGTAGTCCGTACCGAAACGCGTGGGTCGGTAGCTCGGGACAAGCTGCTTCTTCAGGCTGCACTGGTATACGGCCAATGCATCGATGCATTCCTCGAGCACTGATAGCGCCAGGGCTTGGGCCACCCCTCGTAGACGCGACGAAATCGCCAAGGCCGCGGAGGAACCCGATGACTCCATATGCTTCCTGTTTCCGTTCTTCTGCTGTGGACCGATTTAGTTGGCTGTGCTTACGGTCGATTGATCGGCCTGTATCATTGGAAATTTCAATTTTGTTAACGTTTATTTTCTGCATGGTGGTTGAATAAACTTTCTGATATTCGGCCAAGTTTTGGAATTTCGAAGTGTGGTCGTTGTATATATTCTAAATGCTAATGCGATATCCGAGCCCAAAGTTTTGACATTGAAAAATAAGTAAATCGCGAATGGAAATCATCTCCGGCCACACATTTCGAAATACGTCATGCACCGTCGTGCCATGTTTGTTTTTCCAACTCGTCGTTTGAAAAATTAATAATAGCGTGACGTTCATCTCGTTCATCAAAAATCAACAACAAAATAATAAAAATCGTACTGTTATTCTGTAAACAAAAAAAAAAAAAAAAAAAAATCGAACCACATACACCCACCTGCATCGTCTGTTCAAAATAACGATCCCAATTGCTCTAACGAATCCAGCGCAAAAAAAAGCCGAACCACATCAATACCTGTCCACGAGGTACACACCTGACGGGCGAACAGTACAATCCTCTATACTATACTCGCTCACACTCCCTACACCGGATGCGTTCCACTGCGCACTGAGTAACTACTTCCAAGTGGTTCGAATGGGCTCCGATCGGCGCGTTTCCCTGGCAACAACATACACTCGCCTATGGCCTGCTATTATCGTCGCCGTTGCCGCGCTGATGCTCTTTCGCTCGGTCATCTTCATTTCTCTTGGCGCGCGCGGAAAAAAGAAAGGATCGCAAAGATGCACTGCTGCTGAAGGAGAGAGTCTTTTCTACTCCCACGGGTTGTGATATGGTTTCGGCCCCTTTTTCGAGGATTTTTTTAAGGGTTTGGTTGCTTAGAACAGCGTGTTTGATCGATATTCGTATGGGGACGCCGATGGCTTGTTTGTTTTGATCCGAGAGCCGCACGTGTAATTTTTTAATCACACGTCGCTGTGAAGAAAATTGACGGAATCGTTTAGTCGGTAAAGCAGACTTTGATATTTNTTCTTTAAAAAAAAAAAAAAAAAAAAAAAAAATCGAACCACATACACCCACCTGCATCGTCTGTTCAAAATAACGATCCCAATTGCTCTAACGAATCCAGCGCAAAAAAAAGCCGAACCACATCAATACCTGTCCACGAGGTACACACCTGACGGGCGAACAGTACAATCCTCTATACTATACTCGCTCACACTCCCTACACCGGATGCGTTCCACTGCGCACTGAGTAACTACTTCCAAGTGGTTCGAATGGGCTCCGATCGGCGCGTTTCCCTGGCAACAACATACACTCGCCTATGGCCTGCTATTATCGTCGCCGTTGCCGCGCTGATGCTCTTTCGCTCGGTCATCTTCATTTCTCTTGGCGCGCGCGGAAAAAAGAAAGGATCGCAAAGATGCACTGCTGCTGAAGGAGAGAGTCTTTTCTACTCCCACGGGTTGTGATATGGTTTCGGCCCCTTTTTCGAGGATTTTTTTAAGGGTTTGGTTGCTTAGAACAGCGTGTTTGATCGATATTCGTATGGGGACGCCGATGGCTTGTTTGTTTTGATCCGAGAGCCGCACGTGTAATTTTTTAATCACACGTCGCTGTGAAGAAAATTGACGGAATCGTTTAGTCGGTAAAGCAGACTTTGATATTTGTAGACGACTGTTTGTGGAGAGGAAGACAGGTACGCCGCAAAACTTTAAATGAAACTCAAATAAGGCTCTTAAACTTGCAAGCGCTAGTCTTGAAAATGAAATTATAGGCATCCCTCGTAAAGGAAATTTGCAGTAGCGCTGTGCGAGCTCAAAGTTTAGATTGTAATCAGTCGTCAAAACAGCTACCATCTCTCCTTTCTATTAGCGAGTAATTTTAAATTAATTTAATCATATCTCGAGCCTCGAATGTATTATACTTATATACCACACTACTGCATCAGCAGAGTCGTATATATCTCGCGTTCTCGATCGCTAAATTGCCGATTTGTCGGTGGGTATAGAGGCTCATCCAAACTTTCACGAAACTCTCCCTTTCGCCTCTCCACTTTTTCTCGCGCGTGCATTCGTCGAAACTTGGAACGCGAATCGCTCTCCTCCGCAGCGAATTAATCCAGCTGTATACCTACATCTCACGGTCAACTCTGCATATATCTCAACAAGTTCGCTGGGGAAGGAGGGAATAGTGAAGAGGGTTAACCGTCGAAAAAAGACGAGCTCGAACTTGGCACCCTTGAGGTGGAATAAAAAGAGTCAGTCGAAAAGGGCATCGCGCGGGAGGGAGAGTGACTTTGATTGAAAAAGTTTTTGCTCGCCGCGCGGACTTTAATTGAATCTGCATTGTCGAGCGTAGGAGTAATATATAGGCGATCGTCGCGGTGCCTAACGGCTCGGTACTCGATGAAGAAAAAGGAGCTTTTTTTCCGAAGGTGCTTCGGGGTTTTGCCTTTTTTTCCGCTGAATCGTCAAGCAAATAGAACAATTTGTTTCCCTCGTACATCGATGTAAATAAGTATCGAAATCTCGAGAGTTTGTTCTGACCGCGTGGCACATGCGCAGTACATTTCGCATCGCACTCGGCAATGAGAAAGACGAAGGAGGAGAAGGAGTGGAGGGACATAATGGGGCGAGAGAGCGAGATAAAGGGAGGACAAGAGAGGGAAAGTTCGCTCGAGGGCGGTGTCGCCTTTGACACACATGCGTCTCACCCTCTCTGCTGCCGTTAGTGGCGTATACACATACGTGATTTTTTTTTTTGCGGAAGCTCGTAGGCTTCCGTTTCCGCCTGAGCGCTGCCTCTTTTTCCATTTTCCAGACACATAAATGACCCGCCGTAACAAACTCACTTCAAACTTACGAATCGTAGACCCGTAGAGTACGAAAATCAAAAATCCCGCCAAAAAAAGCCAATCCGTAGTTATTCGGCTACATCGCGAGAGCTTGAAAAACACAGAAGCTCTCCCCTCCGAGTATACACATCCCTCGGCGCAGCCAAAGCTGCGCAGCATAGCGCCACGAGCGAGAACGAGCGAAGGCATGCAGCACGCGCCCCTCGCGTAGTCGTCCCCCGGTACTCGCGAGCGAGTGTCGCTCTTTCTCTCTGGGCTGCAGTTACAGTCGTGCCGTGTCCTCGAGAGTTTTGTACATCCTCGTCGTCGTCGACGTTCGTTCGCGAGTGCTAGAACTGATCATCGTTTAGAGAAGGAGAGAGATACAGCTCGAGATAATCCTTATCGAGAATGTCCTCGGCGTCAAGGTTCTGTGAGAAGAAGTAAAAGAGGCTGCGAACGAGAGGAAAAGACAGCAGCAGCAGGCGTCGCTAAAGGAGGTGCGGACACACGCTCCCTCTCGCTCTCGCTCGCTCGTACTACTCCTCCTCCCCCGCCTTGGTTATATAACCCCAAAAGACATGGCCGGTGTGTGTGTGTGTTTGGATCCCTCTCTCTCTCTCTCTCGTTCACCTCGTGCGTCGTCTGCTACTGTGCCGCAGTGGTTCGAGGCAGGGACTGATCAGACGGGAATGATATTCGTGATGTTTGTATACACAGAAGAGTTGCCGTCGGCGGGAAAGTACTGCAGTCGTTTATATCGATTAAGGAGAAATCGCGAGAGAAGCCGCACACACACACAATAGGGCGCGCGCTGGTGGGTGAACGGGTGCTAAAGCCGAATTATCACCGTTGTCCCGCACATAACCGTTTTCATCATCGGTGCTACACATATATATATATGGCTCGCTCGACGAAGCCCCCGTTTACACACGCGAGAGAGATGTCGGTGTAAACACAAGCGGATTTTCTTCTTTTTTTTTTTATTTCGCGCTGCTAGTTTGCGCGAGCGCGGGATAGATCGCTGCGGGCAAAAAGGGGTTAAGTGCAGGCGGTGAATGCACTCGCGAGGGGTGGCCGTATAGCGCTCACGAACGAACGGGAGAGAGAGAGAGCCGGTTTAGGAGGGGATATAATGTCTTGGATAATGTTTTTTTTTCGGGAGTGGAGTTTTTATTTTTGTATACCGCGGAGTTGTTATTTGTTTTGAAGGTTGGAGAGGGCGGCTGATTCGTCGAGTGTATGATTAGCGTGTACGAGTTTTATATGCCAGCCTCGGAGGTTATATAGCACCAACGTGCGGTGGTGATAAAAATTTTTTTTACGCGATTTCAATTTAAAAGCCGCCGTTGTGAGAGGTATAACAAAGCGAGGTTACGGAAGTCTTTGTGCGCGTGCATTATGCGCTTTCCGATAGTGGCCATCCAATTAAACCGCGATATGCTATTCAGCGAGCTACGAGTGATACGACGAGCGTTTCAGTGCTCCGGTTGAATGGGATTACTTTTATAAACTGCATTCACTTCCTCCTCGCTACCTTTCAAAAGTCTCGCGCATAAACTTTTCATTGAAAATATAATTTATAAAATTTTGTTTACTCATCATCACTAATACTTCTGCCGCAGAATGGAATCGACGAGCCTGAGGATCGCCACCTCCGAATTGAGATGCCGCAGCAGCAGTAACAGCAGTCGCGAGTGTTGAGAAACGCGCGTTTACCTTTGGCCTCATAGCCCGAGCACACAGCCGGAATTTTAAGGCTAGCCTTGCCCTGATAGCTCTTCAGTCGGCCTCGACACTCTGCAGCTCTGCATCGGTACGTTATTATATACGTGTATGTACATACACTACTGCACATCTTTTTTTTTTACTCTTTTTCTTCCATGTAACGGCTGGATTTATTCGAGCTACGTGTCTAGTTCGGTGGCGAGAAAATTGAGTTATTTAGGGTGACGCTGATGTCGCTTTTTCTCTGAGTGAAGTTTCTCGGAAAGGAGGTAGAGCGAGTTTTTAGTTTAATTAAAATTTCAAGCTTCGCAGTTTGCATAAAACGCCGGTGCTTCTTCCGTTTACGTTAATTATCGCGAAGAGTGTCTCGAATAAAAAAGCCGTTTACTCAACTCTAGCTAAGAAAAAAAAAAACCAGCTTATTCAAGCAGAAGTCGCATTGTGCGTTTGTAAAGACACGATCTCGGTGTGAAGCGATTCAGCTGAAATTGTTGGTTCAGCTTGTTAAATTTAATACGTCAGCGTGAGCCATTGTTTAGCGGCAACTTGTGCTAAATGACACGATTCAAACTTTCCCCGGTGGAGCGTCAACTTTGCTTCGAACTTCTCCGCACAATGAATCGTGCTGTATAAATTTTGCTCTATTCTGTAAATAGAATGGTCACGTCACTTTCGTCAAAAACACGCGCATAAGCTTCCCACCACCTCAAACTTTTGCTGCGATTAATAAATTATTACAGCATCTGCTTATCTGGCTGCACTTTCGAGAAAAAATAAAAAATCGTCACGATCTATCAAAAAGTAACGTCATTCTCGAACGCGCAACGTCACTTTATAAGACGACGGGTCATTAGTACCGTTCAGCATAGCTGGCAAAAATCATCAATTTCAGGCCGAAGTGTAACTCCTCTACCGAAAAAGGAGGAAGCCCGCATTCGTCTAGTCCATTCTCCTCCCCCGCGTTGAGGACGACGTCGGAAAAATCCACCGACAGCGAGAAATTGATTAGCTTCGCCGCTTGGGGAGAAAAAAATTGCGTAAAGAGGAGATATTAAAGGAGAAAAGCGAGGAACTAATTTTGTGCGCGGTGGCGGCGGCGGCGGCGGTTACGCGAAATGGCCTCGTATAAAGCGATATAAGATGTAAGTTAAACGTGACGTTGATTTATCGCGGGCTCGCGAATTCCTCGAGATGAGAGGACTAAGTTAGCAACCGAGATGGATGTGCGCGGTGGAGGCAATGTGATTACAGTTCTCACCTGGACGAGGATGATTCTGTGATTCGCTAGAAGGTATATGATTTTAATACGCGAACTTTGAAAATGTCGTAATTGTTTCTTAAGTGTACGTATAAGGTATATATGAGAGAGATAAGGATCGGCCATCATGGTGAACGTCCCGCGCAGGGCTTGCGACTCTTTTTTCCTCTCACCCATGGAAGAAGGCAACTACGGGCCAAATTGGGCGCAGTACCGGTGCCAACTGTTTCCAATACTGACTCCCGATGTTGGTCCGATATTAATTCAGTACTGGAATGATAAGATCGGGCCAAAATTTGAACATCAATTCAGGCACAATACTGATTACCAATATTTACCGATTATCGAATAAATTTTACGTAGGCAGAATAATTAAACTTTAAATAGCAATAAAGTAACTTAAATCGAATAATTAAACTTTAAATAGCAATAAAGTAAATTTATTAGCTTTTTTATTTATAAAAACACATCGAACATAATATAAGAACATATGAGAAAAATCACGTTTACACATCAGGATTCTGTAACGAATTTCGCATTCTAACTGTTCGTCCACCTTCTCGGTCATTTGCTCCAGACAGCCATCGTGAAGTTTTTGAAAGAATAGTCTCGTCAGAAACCGCAAACTTAGCACCAATTAATGCTGTAATATTAAAACAATTTAAGCATGTATATATACATATCAATTTTATAAAATCTCTCATAACTGAATAAATTTTGATTCTTTACTTTTCATAAGTTTATAGATTAATGTAGCACTAAAATCGAGTTTTTTTATTCCCTTCATAGCACGTCCACAGCCAGAATATTCTATTTGAACGGATTTCGCCATTATGGATTTCAATACTTTGTTTATTGCGGTGTTATAGCACTCAGAACTGTTAATGTATCTTGTCATCCATACAGTCTGTAAAAATATGTATTTATAATTACAAATTTATAGAGATAAGAATAAGCAATTCTATACGTGCTTATCTTAGCTTACTAATGTTTTAATTTCGGGACTGCCTTCGATCAAACTCGCATCGAATTCTTGGAATTCAGGTAGCGTCGTTTTCGGCAATAATCCGTGGAATGTGTTTCCATCTGCGACCAAATTTAATCCTGAAGCAGCTAAATTAGTAAGGATGTTATCCGTGCGCTCTCGATAATCATGCTGCAGGCTGGTTTTCATGGACTTCATGTCTGATTTCATCTTTTTATAAAAATTTTGTAAATCTTCTTGAGTAACCAATTTATCTGAAAATAAATAAAATAATATTACTATTTTATTGCTGAAAAAGTGTAAATTTTTAAAGTTCATATATGATTCGTATGCTACTTACATTTCGGGTCTAATGGCACTTGATTAGTCGCAGAAGGTAGAGACTCTTGAGGATCTTCATCGACTGGAGCATCTCTTTTTCTTTTTTTCCCCTTTTTTCCCTTCTTACTTGTCGTGTCAGAAGTCCCGGAAGCTGTAGGCTCTGTAAATAGTATAAAATATATTGCAATAAATTTTTAGGTTTTTTTTTTACTTAGAAAAAAAGTTCTCTTTTACTCACCCACGAATTCTACTGATGGCAAATCTCTGAGTGCTATTTCTGCCTGGTTATCATCCAAAATTTCGAGCAACGAATTAACGGTCTGTTTGTTTCCTGCGATACCATCGCCCTCATGAGACGTGTCATTCTCTGAACTTGAAAAATTTTCTTTCTCAAAAGATTTTTCCAATCTTCTCTTTCCTTGAGCAAGGGATTCTGAGGAATAAAGACAAGAAATCAGAAGGGTTTACACTAAAGCTCCGTGATGCTTTGATAGGGTAATCGCGAAAAAAAGAACCATATGGGTAAATGTCAACGCAATCATTTTTATAATACAATACGTACTTGCTTGCTTTACAATTGAAATTAAAAAAGATGTCCAAGAAACGTCTGCTTCTTTTTCCTCCTCCAGCCAACCTGGTATCAAATTATAGTGTTCCTCTGGTGGGTATCTGCAAAACCAGGATCCTTCCTCGTTATATGCCCATGATCGGGGAACGAGATCAACAGCTTTTTTCCCCGTAGGAAGGAAATAATCCTCGAACCTAATAATCAAAAACTTTGTACTTTCGCTCAGCTCCATGATTAACCTTTCTATCGACTTACGTTGTCAATGTAAACAAACAATTGCGAACGCTCGAAGAGAAAGCGATAGTTCGAAAATATAGATGTTCGAATTCGGTTTTTTAAAATCATAGGAAAGATAACATAAACACAAAATAGTCACTGCATACAATTTATTAATAATACAAGAGAGATAGATTTTATAATAGCAAAATTGCTCAAGTTTTATCGAGAGTTTTATCAAAGTAGAAATTCACGTATGTAGCATTTGAATGGCATACAAGCTTTCTCCAAATTTTAATTTTACACATTTACTGGAAACATCGCTGCAATTTAAAGTTGTTAGATGTTTTGATGTACGCGTAATTTTTTCCACCCCGACAAATTTAGAATCACATGGATAATCGAACGCACTTTCGGTATATAAAATGAAGCCTTGGATTTTTAACTGTTTACCTTCAAAAAATAACCGATTGATTTCAAAAATCTTGTTCTTATTCAGACGTACGACATTATCTGGAGATTTTGATCGAATTGTAGACTGCTTATACTTGACTTGCAAAACTTCGCCATCATAGTTTTTTGGTTTCAAAAGTGACTTAGAAAAAGATAAATTCTTTTCCAAGCACTCGCTAAATAAATATTTTTTTTCTATATAACTAGACGTTCCTAATTGCATTTCGTGTAAACGTCGAGAAACTTGTATTAGTGGGTTATTGGGCGTGCGAATCAATTTTTTTATTTGCCCCAAACAATTTTCGAAAGGAAAAGCAGAGTAAGCTGATAGTGGCGCTTTCATGTATCGAACATCATCTGCTACGTGAATCAAATTATGAAAATTCATAACCTGAGTGTCTGTCCCATACATAGTAGGCATCAAAGCAAAAAATTTTCGTAATAATTGATCAGCGTAATCTACATACGGAACAGCTAAATTTTCACTAAAAAGCACACGGCTCGATACAAATAAAAGCAGCAAATGTTTATACTTTTTAGTAGGAACTAATTTTTTAAATAAAAAGGGTAATGCGTAGAGTAGAACAAATTGGAATTGAGTTGCTTTCCAATTACTTAAATTTTTCAAATCAAAACGTTTTCTTTGAAATTCCATTGGTATGCCAGGAGTTATTTTTTGAAGTAGATCATTAAGGGAATTTTTTTGAGCTGCACTTAATTTGTTTAAATTACCAGGTTCTATAAATTTTTCGAAAAGTGACTTCATTACTCCGAGATTAAAAAGGTGCATTGAATCAAGAAACACTTGTTTCACGGGATCAAATCCAGTAATCCTAGTTAAAGGCGAAATTTCACCTTTATGATGTTCTGGTTGACTTTTAGCTAGAAACGATTCTCTCGTTCTCAAATCGCAATCCATCTGACTATACACTCGTCTTTTGTTGACTGTAACACCTTTTACTGTACACCTTTCGCAAGAAAAGAAGCCACCATGTCCTTTACAGCATTTACAAGCTGCTCTGGCTGGAGTATCGCAGATCATTCCTTTAACACTGAAAGTATATTTTTTGTTTGAGATAACTATTCCATTCGCTATTAATTTGTTTGATTCTTCAACATAATCATGCATATATTCATCCATAGAATTCGGTTTTGAATCGCCGCAATACAGAGCAACTATTCCAGGTTTACATAAAAAATTTCTATGGTAAATTTTCATCAATATGGGCCAAAATTGTCTATCTGAATTCTTATATACGGGCATTCCATCTATATTAATCAAAATTTCAATTTTATCATCATCATACATTTCAGGATTTATCATCAAAGTTAAAACTTCGGCTATTCCAAAATACGTATACAACCCATTATTTGATTTAGCTGTTTTTATTATTCTGGTTTCATTTGTAAATTTCTTTGTTTTAAGCAATGTTTCAGCAGTTCTTGGTAACTCGTCATGACCTTCAGAATATAAAATCTTCAAAAGTTCAGAGGTCGTAGAATTTCTTAATATAAATATATTATTTATACACCAATCTTGCAGTTTTTCTTTTAACGTGAAATTATGTTTATCTTGATATTCGATCTGCGACAAATATATAGTATTGTAAAATATAGAAATTCCTTCGATTATTAAAAAATGAGTTCTGATTAATTAATGCAATATACTTGATAATAAATTATTACATACCTCTATGTCCATACTGTGAGTTCGACTGTGAGACTCGTCAGTTATTGCAATTTCATTACCGTGCACGGAATCTAAAGTATCAAGACTGCAAACTTTACTTTCAACATCACTTTCTGTTTTTATATACTGAATTCGGTCGGTACTGCAATCACTCTCATTATGACAAATTGTAGTATTGTTGCACTCTAAACGATCAACATCAATCCTGTTAATGCTATAAAATAAAAGTGACGTATATGAAAAATATGCACAAAAAAGTTTCAGTATAAGTTTGGCATTCTTCTCGTGTAATATATAGCGACAAATAGTTATCAAATAATATCACTGTACCTATCAGCTTTTTTCTCGAGGCACAGAAAATCGACAGCAGTCTCTAATGATGATTTTGATGATGTCGAAGAAGAGTCGCATTTTAACCTCTTCAATGCTCTACACTTTTTCACATAATCGTAATTAGTTTTTTTATACATTTTTTATAACTCATATAACACGCGTATAAATCTTTTAGGTTAAAGAGGAGGTTATTTCAAAAACTATTGTTATGGTCAACAGCTTGCTTAGCAACGGCAAACTGTATTGGACCAGTACTAAATAATTAAGAAAATAGTATTCTATTAGTAGAATTTGGCAAATGACATTGGGTCGATACTGTTTTCTATAGTTTGGTCCGATCTTATCATTTCGATATCGGACACAAGCTTGGATCAGTACTGGCATACGTAGCTACGGTGACCAGTACGTATCCATTTTTGGGCCGTTATGTCAGTGTTGGCGGTTCTTCCATGGGCAGCAGTTTTTCGTACGAGTTATTTTACGGAAGCTAGTCTTGCAAGTTTGCAAGACAAAGAAAAGCGCGTTATCATCAAGTCCGTTGCCGTTCTCCTTGTCGCCGTAATAAAGCTTGCTCTCGAGTTTTCCATTTATAACGCTGATATCGTTTCTCGAGTTAATGGCGCGTCTTGATTGTTTTTTTTTCTTTTTTAACGACATCGACTATATTTTCTACGCAGCATCAGTAGCTTGTCAAAAACATACTCCTTGGTGCTCGCGTTGAAAACTCAAAGACGGTTCGTCGGTTTTGGCAAAATTAATTATACACGAATCTCGGCCATAAATATCTCCGCAGAGTATACGACACAATGCATACTTGGAGCCGCGTGTAAGCACGATTAATTACGTAGATTCATAAGTTTGAAAAGCAGGAAACAGAAAGCACAGTCAGCGTTTTGCTCGCATAAAAGCATCTTTATATTCCATCATCTAAAAGGCAGCTCTGCGGCGAATCTCTCCTCGCAGCTTCTTCTCGCAAGTATATAGGTATACAGAGACGTATACGGAGAGCTAGAGATGGTAAAAAAAAGTCGAGCACTTCGCATGCACATACATTTTTGGTACGCCTCCCATTCATCACTCAACTTCGCCTTCCTCTAATCCTCTCGTCGCCTTTTCGAGAAGAAGGTGTTAAAAAGGTCGCCTCTCTCTCTCTCTCTCTTGCGGCACGAAATTCACTTGTCTTCGCGGCGGAGGACTTTTCCCTCCTTATATTCGCCGCGCGGGATAGAAAATTCCAAAGTCTCTTTTCCCGGCTCCTTCCCTTCGAGAGCTTGCGCAATTTAGCGCCTATATACCGGGATATTGGCTTTTTGAATTTCGTTAGGCTGATTGAGTTGAGAAGCGATTCCACGACGACGTGTTTGACTGGGGATTTTTGAATTTCAACCTGCAAACTTTTCACGTGTTATCTTTTAATCAAGCGCGACAACCATCAATTACCAGCTTAGCAAATATGTAATATCGCGCAAGTGGAATCCCATCAGACATCTTTCGCTGTATATCTATACGATCATCCGTTCGAAACAAATGACGAGGCTCTCGCGATATATAGGTATATACGTAGAAAACCACACCCCGACAGCATCAGAGTATTCAAAAGAGCACATCTGGGTCAGCCGATAAAGAGCCATCATCGCCGGTAAATTGGCGGCTCGGCTCAAAGTGAAAAATTCAGAGGTCCGCGAGGAGTCGTCGCGTCTCTCACCTGTCGCGCCGTGGAAATTCCCGCAGGTTTCCGTCAGCCGCCGGTTGGCCGCGCGCGAGAACGGACTTTATTAATTTACCGTCACGTCGTCGTCGTCGCCGCTGCCTTGAGATTCGATTAGCGAGAGGCAACGAGATAGACGAGCGGCATTTCCTTATATACTGTGAAGCAACGATAAGCGGATATGGCGGTTCGGCTTTATGTCGGAAACGCTTTTCGGATATATGGTATATACTTACGCGGGCCAATTTATGTCATTTATTTTTTCATTTAAATAAATCATAGAATGATACATCACGAGTAAATATCGGTTACTATATCGTTCGGAATATTTATTGTACATTATCATTATTGTTGTTTCAAATTGATTTTAATATATAATGTATGCATGAGAAACGATTAAATTAAACGCGACGTATTTACGATCATCGTTTACTTGTTATTAAAGTTCAATACTAAAAATTGTAGGCTGTTTCTTATTTAATTCGAAAGGAGCTCTATACAACGTGCACAGACACGGTCGTTCTCAAACTTTATAAACTCAAGATTGAGGAAATGCAGCGTGAAAGTGCGCTTGTATATATTATATCTGGAAGCGTCTCACTCGCGCGCACATACACTCGCCACTTCTTATAGTTTCTTATTAAATTTACACAACGAAACAAAAGTTCGTCGGACTATTGAACGAACTTTGAATTCGAGCTTAATTTTTTTTCCTTTTGTCTCGACAACTTCGTACTCACCAAACGCTTTTGGTATATACATTGTTTTCTCGGTTATATCGAGAACTCGGTCATCAAAGCTTTTTCTAAAAACGAAACGCGTTTGACGAAGAGCTTTTAGTAGCATAAATTGCTGGCCAGTGTTTTATTGAGATATTAAGTATAATCGCTCGTTTTACACACCTTTGCGTGCACTGAATACGGTTATGGAGCTTAATGCACTGGCCGGCTGGGAAATAAAAGTGGGCGGCGGCGAGAGGCGTTAAATTTTTTAAAAAACTCATCTAGAACCACTTACTTCAGGCTGTAAAAACTTTTTAAAATTTCGACCTCTTCCGCTCTGAAATTTTGCACTCCATATAGAGCTTAATTTCTACGCGGTTCACTAAAATTTCGATTTTATGGAAAGTAGTGTTTGCCGACTGTGTCCTGCCAAGATTAACCATCAGTGGAAATCATCGATCGCCGCGACGTCGAAGAAGAGGCAGAATGACGCACAGAATCTTTAACGACAGCTTGACCATTCATCTCGCGCGACAATCGACCCCTCCGAGGTATGCCCTACGCGACAAAACGAGGTTCTTCGCTCCTCCCTCGATTTATATATATATATATATATATATATATATATATATATATATATATGATATACGATGACCCCGTTTCGCCGAAACTTTTCTCCCCGCGTGAGCGGAATTATGTCTCCGTGTGTATGCGCAGCTTGTATTATTTTCGAAAATTTTCATTTTCCCGCGTTGATTTTCCAAGAGATGGAATAGCTGTGAGCACACGTTTGCTCTTGGCACGCGTAGCTGCCAAAAGCCGTAAGCTAGATTCTCTCGTCGGCGAGAAGCTTTTCTCCGAGGAGCACACTGCACTTCTCTTGTGTAAAATTTAATTTTACGATAATACACCAGCTTATTCTCCCGTTCATGAACTAATTTCAATCTCTCTCTTGATTTTTCAGTGCATCTTTAGAGTATTTTACAATTAAGACCGGGAAATTCCAAGGTACTTTTTTTCATATCAAGTTCAGGACGCTATATTGCTCGTATAGAGAACTATGCCGCGCATGTATATGCAAAAAGCCGGGCTCGTATCAGACGTTCAATTTCTGGGAGCGGGTCTGTATGCAGCCGCGGCGGTTATCGCGGCGTTCATCGTCATTCAGCGATATCAATCTTCCTTCGACTCCAGTACACTGCGCGCGCGCTCTTCAGTCGTCGCAGTCGTCGTATAGTATAATGGCGCTGAGGTGCTTTGTCTCAGTGCGGCTCTATTGTTTTGATAGGCAATGCGTATTTGACCCTAATGTTCCGGAGCTGCTCCCGATCTCCCTCTCTCTCTTCTCTTCGTATTTCTCTACGTCGACTTACCCTGAGCGCGGAACGAGTATAGCGGCTGGAGGTATATGTATGTACGGCCTCTGGTAATTGAAAGTTACAGAGCAAATACAATACCACGGGAAATGATGGCTATTGGCTCTACTCGTAGAAGGGAGACGAGCTTTTGTCGCGGTTGAGAGAAATCCCGCTGGTTAACGCTTTTCAATACTCTTGCTCAGTTGGATTTTCGATTATTGATGAAAGAAAGATGGTTTTTTTTTTAAATTTGCCACAAACTCTACTTGCACCACTCAAAAGTTGACTCATCGCGAAGATTGAATTCGTAAATACGAGAGATGCTGTGGCGTCCCGCTTTCAGCTCACGCAGCTCGTCTCGCGACGCCGTTTTTTGATCCACTAATGCGATTGTTTTTGTTTTTTTTTCTTCCTCGAGGCTTTAGCGCAGAGTGCTTTCGAGACTGCGTATACAGAGTCTTGTGGGACAGGGTGAAAGGATTGCTGTTTAGTTTTAATCTGAGTAGCCGTACGCTTATTCCGCGCGGCGCTGAGTTTGGCCAAGTGATTTCGGCCGAATTTCCCGGAGGAGAATAAAAAGCGCGCAAACGTTTTTAAAGTATTCAAGCTTGGTAATGTTTCTATACGTTCTCGCGTGAGTTCGTATATTATAGAAAGTAGGTCGGTTGACATTTCGGCAAAGCATGATTCGAACGAAAATAAAGACGCCAGCAGAGGGAAGCGCGATAATTCGGCGAAAAGTTCGCTAAAAATATGAGCGAAAAAGCTTTTGGCTGACGTTATTTAGCGCTCTCTTTGTAAATTCCCGGCGACGTTCTCCGCGCGCTATATATATAAGCGGCATACTCGGAATTTATTATTTTCTACTGCGGGCGGCCGCAGCGGCTACATAGAGTTAACTCTCCGAGCAATTAAGCATCCGCGCGAGCTTGTAAAAATTCTACAAAGAAACCACATTATAATACACACCATCGCCTCATCGCGTGTCGGTTTCATACACTCGAAAAGTGCGACAAACGTTTCTCTATAAATTTGTGATTGAATCCTCTATACGTATAGACCGCGATATACTGCAGTATACACGCGAAGCATTTTTGGACTGGCCGTTGTTTCTCCCATCGCTTGAGTTCTTCGGATTTCTGACTACTGAAGATAGGTGGCGTACCATATTTCCCTCATCTAAATCTGCAGCCCCCAGTGCATTTATAGAGGTATGTCGTGAATGCCAACACTGCCTTCCGTTGGGCCTGATTGAGCCGCTCATGCTTAACCCGAGGTTCCCTAATTTGATAGACCCTAACTTCAGTACATTTCAAGTCCAAATCCAGTTAGAAGTTATTCTCGCCCGATAAGTGCACGCGTAACTCTATTCAAAATGATAAAAAGATAAGATATAGAGTGCGAAAGGTACGACTATGAAATAAAGCGAGAAAGCCGTTTCTCCGAGACTTTAGCCAAGAGAAACATCATTACTGAAAGAGTATAACTTCTTTGGTAATTAAATTAATTATATTTCTTTCGTGAGGATGACTTGGTGGAGATAGCATCTTACGCCTCTTCCGTGTTCCTCCCGTTTTTATGCAATTTCACGCCTTCCTTATCTAATAACGTTTAATTACTCAACTCTCGTTTGATCGATATAGAATTAATCAACGAATTACATCGGCCAAAAGAGGCAGCGAGTAATCCACTTTTTGAACTTCGCGCAAAGAATTCACGCCAATCACCGAAAAACCATTAAAAACTTTTCCAATTAACCCATAAACATACGCAAATTAACCTCTTCCACAAATAAAAATCGAGTCACGCGGCGTTAAATCGCCCGCGAAATTCTACTATCTTGGAGCTTAATTACTTACAAAGCTCATCGCGACAAGAGAGAGAGAGAGACTCGAAAGAAGGGATCTCGTCTTCTTTCTCTCGACAAAGACCTAATCGTATGAAGCGCGCGACAAAGTTTCTCCTTATTTTCCACGCGCCTTTGTGTCAGAAGATCGAGACGCTTCGCTATGGTATAACCACTTGCAGCGGTGTTTGATTGGATTAGCGGGAGGTTTTTGGTCCAACTAAACGTAAAACGTTCTTATATAACATTTCCTTTAAAAATTACAAGGTGTTTTATATTTTGAGGAAATACTTAGTGTTTACCACTCGCTAAACAGAAACACGAATCTTCCGTATTTATGAATCATGAGCCAAGGGCTGAAAGCTCTTTGTCGATCGCATTTCCCTTCTATATCATATAGTTTGATCCAAAACAAGCAGCATCAGCAAGTTTCCCGTTTTCTCTCTGCGTGAAAAATTAATTGGGTCGTACTGGCGTAGAGTAGATTTTAGGCTCGCTTTGAAACATTCATAATGAGCTAATCGATATTTGCCAAACCGCGTGCTTGCCGCCTTTAATTAAATAATTCAAAGCTATTCGACTTTCCGCGACATAATTAATCTCGCTCGACGATGTAATCGATCGGCTATTCGGAAATTGAAATGCTTCGAAACTTCCGAGTCCGGAAAAAACTTATATATATTTTACAGCTTCGATTTATAGCAAAACTTCTCGGATGGTCTGACGGATCCTTGTTTTCACTACTGTGGAAAAGAAAGTTTCCCGCCACTTTTCAAAAAAAGAAAATCTAGAGATCCTCCTCAACAATCAGCCTTGGTAATTAGCGGATCGAAATTGAACGTGTATCGTGCTCGGTACGCTTGTCTGATTTTGCACAATACCCCCTGCGTCCTGGCAGAAATCACCTCTCGTAATACACACTCTAGCGGGACTGCACGCGCGTGTGTGAGAGCAGAGATGGGCTGTGTGCGTGTGTAGGTTATACGCTGCGCTCTAAAGACGAAGTGCTTTTGGTGATTACCGCGACTGGAGAGGTTGAAGCCTGCTTTGGAAGGAAGTTGGGATTCAAGATTGAGGATTTGGTATATGGATAGACAGTGTCCGATGACCGCATTTTAATGCGTCTGTGTGTTTATTGCTGTACCAATTAAAAAATTCAATTAACCGTCGCTATTATTGATAAAGCCTTATACACGAGTCATTTTCATTAGCTTGTACGTACCAATTAAAAAAAATTCAATCAATCGCTACTATCATTGGTACAGGCTTTATTTTTCATTAGCTTTGTGCAATAAAGTCGCCGAGTTCATACTCGCATAGAGTTACTCATGCCTTACAGGTTAGTTTCGCACAAGTTCGTGAGTTTCATTTTTGTAAAATTAAGTACGACAAATCTCTTCAACAATTTATTGTACAAACAGAGCTTTCCTCGAAGATATCAAATCAACTTCAAGCGAGTGTTGAAATTTAGTACCTTCCGTATCAGATGGCATCTCTTCCCAAGTTTAGCGCCGAGTCGACTAAATGATTTACTGGACCAAAATTCATTTAAAAAGACGACTTCGTTACAGGGCTGTAATTCTAAACTTTCTCCGCACCGAGAAGATATCAGATTAACTATCCCATTAAATCACATCCCCTTCTCTCTCACCGACGAATCCAATCCACGTGTATATTTTCCAAAAAATTTACCGAAACCGAATCAACAATGCCTACACAACACGGTATATGAATGATTCAAACTGCGGTCAAAAACCACTCTCGAAGACGTATACACAAACAAAGTGCATCGGAATCGAAAAGCCTCGGACACCGCGTCGAGCATAGAGTAAACCGCAATATTGTCCGATAGAAAAACACACAAATACACACACACACACACACGGAAGAGCGAAAAACCGCTCGCCAGATCTTATTCCCTCGCGCGCAATATCCATCGCGTTGTTTCCTCCGATAACACAGTATATAGCGATATTTATTCAGCGGAGATTACAAAAACATCGCGCCAACGTAAACACACGCGACACGAGATGCAGTAGGTCATCATTACTCGAGTGTGTTTGTGCATATATTGTATACAGGCGAGTATAATTTACCACAGCCTGTTGACTCGTGTACGTGTGTCGCGTTCGAGGGTAAATTCGCGGAGCGAAAAGTTTGAAACAACTTTGTCTTCTCTAATTTTTTACACTCAACTGTGTCCCTTGTGGCGAAAAGTTCGCTGGGTGGAAAAAAAGAGATCGTTTTTTAGCAAAAATAGCGACGAACACCGGATACAGCAAAGGCACAATCGATGGACTCAAGAAACTCGAGTAAACATTAAAAGAGGCTTAGCTTAGCGGTAGAAAAATAAATTCAACCGAGGCACAATGGCTCTATTTCAACCCTCCGACGGCGTGCGGCTTCTTGTTTTTCTCTCACGGATTCCGCTGCTCTCCTTCTCTATCCTCCATATATATACCTTGTTTTCGTCATGTCGCTCGACGGGGGAAAAATAACTATGCAGGTTCTCCGGTTACTCTTTTTTGTACTCGCATAGCGCGGTTATTTCCACTGCTAATGCGCGCCGGCGAGTTTTTCATTGATTTCATAAAGCTCCACGAAAATATTGCTCGCGCTCTCTTTGTCCCGGCGATGTAGAAGAGGATTGAGTGTCGCGATTGTCAGAGAATAAAGGACGATCTTCTGTTTACAGTGAACTTCGATGGTGATGTATTCACCCTCTGTCGGCTAAATTATTTAAATTTGAATTCAATGATCCGCGCGCTTTTTTTAAAACACACCCTCGACACCATTAACCGGCAGTTTCGTCAAAACACTGCCAGCGATAAACAAGCTCGTCATTCCACTGTGTGTACGTAATATACTCAAGGACGAAATCATCCTCGGGATATTACAAATTTACACGGCTTCGCCATCATTTAGCCTCGTCGGCTCTTTCTCCTCCTTCGGGAAAAATAATACCCCACGGAAAGCATTAAGACGAGCTCTATAGGAGTATTAGGGTATTAATGCGCGGAGGGCCGTAATATCACGTGTCCGGTGGTTTTCGCTCCTGCGGGACGCGTTCAATAAATATTGAGAGAAACATCTTTACGGCTCGGTTGAATTAGTAAAATGGACACGCGATAAGGATCCTGTATACTGAGTAACGATGTGCAATCGTCCGAGTGTAGTTTTTTTTTTTCGAGTCTCGTCGGTAAGTCATCGTTTTCCTGTTCCATAAATGCGAAATCCAGCTCTTTCCCTAATTCACTGACGTGACCATCCATTATACATCCGTCCGACTGGCGTTCATCCATCAATTCGCGTTCATAGATATTATACAGGAGCCAAGAGCGAGGAAAAAAAACAAAGCAAACCTACTAACTCACGTATATCTATCTCGGAATATCTTGGTATAAGCCACGGTAGCAGTCGAATGGACGATATTTTTCCCGAGTATGAGCGAGTCTGGAATTAATAATAAATTCGTTGGTTGAGCTACGTCGTAATAAGTGGAGCCTCATTCTTCTCCATCGTTATCCTTCGTCGTGTTTCGGTATCATAACGAACGCGAGACTCGCGCGATTTATATGTTGTACCAAAAAGCTCCTATACTCATCCTCGCGAGCTTTTAATATCGGTGTGTCTGGCCGATAAATCTAGCGCTCGAGAGAGAGAGAGAGAGAGGAGAGCTGGCTGTGTTGATGAATGGAGGATCGGCGGAATTTCGCGTTGGATTATACTGTCAAATTGCTGGGTTTCTGTATAGTTGGCGGGGATTTTCTCGGAGCTTGCTTTTCGGAATCCATGAATTTGAATGGTCCCCCCGTTCGGATTTTGATTTCGCATCGCTGTTGCGTGTACAGCAGCTCGTTCTGCAATTGTTTTCGAAATCGCTGTTGTATTGTTATCGATTATTTGCTATACACATCGAATGGCAGACAAATATTTCGTAATTATTTATCGTATTAACTAAAATCAATGAGTATTTGTTTTGAACATTTGAACACTTATAGCATGAGCGGCCAAAGCAGGCCTAACAAAAGGCAGTTTTGGCACAAGTGACAAACCGCTATATCTGCACTGGGCTCGCCGATAGTGATGAGGGAAACGGACAAGTGCCTTTGCGCCACCTATTTTTGCTGGCCAGGAACTAATAAAGAATCATAAAAACGGTCAGGGTTTGATCAAACTATAATCGACATAACAGATCGCAACTTTTCATGCTATTCCAAACGAATATCCTCATCAAGCGAGTAACGATCGATTTACCCTGCAATAAGTGAAAGGGGACATGCTGCACTTTTAATTTTCGATACCTATCCTGTCGAGCTTGTCAGATTGCAAGATCATCATTTTTAACCCTCTCGTTATTTACGCTCAAATAAAGCTTCCCCTACACGCAGTCTCCCGCCCCAACGCATAAATCCATAAAATACGAGCTTTTTACTCGCGCTTGCGAGCACGGCCGCGTTAACTTATTGCACAGAATGTAAATTAAGATTACGTAGAGCAGCTCTATCCCAGCTGTGCTGAGAGCCTATAGCTATCAGTTCACCATCAGTAGGTCACCTCGTTTATTAACGAAGTTCTCTCGCGCGTTGCGGTGATTGCGATAACAGACGTGTTTCCAATTTGGCTGGATTAGACTAACCGCCTTTGTCGAGAGCTCTGGATTCGACGCGCACTGGCCAATTGTAATTGTCGTTCCCTCTCTCTGTTATTATTCTGCTTTCTATTTTTTAGTCCGTTAATTAGTGTAGTTTTTTTTTTTTTTGAGACAGCGATTCCTCTTGGATTAATTGTTTTAATTAGTATTGGATTTATGACGGACGAGCTTTTTTTCGAGCCCGGGACGAAACGCAATTAGAGACGAGTGTTTGAAGCGAAGGAGAATCATTTTATTTACGCGAGAAAACGCGGGATAAAAATGAAATTTATGTGATGCCATCGCGTCGTAAAAAAATGTTTTAGAACGAAGCGAAGGCTAGCTTTTTTTTTCATTACCGAGCGTCGATATTAAAAATAATTTTCGAGCTCTGTATAACGAGTTAAGGGTGTAATTTTGGAGTAATTATAAAACGTGTATACTCATCGATGACTATTTCGGTTAGATGAATGAATAAAAAGCAAACTGCGCATATTCGACGAACTTCCGATCGATTCGAAGTTGATTCGAAACTTCGTCCGATACACACACACGTGCTCAAAGCTTCGCGCAAAATTAGACAGAGAGAACGCGATCAGCCGAGTATTTTCAATTCGCGAGAGTTGAGCGATTCTAAGCACGACTTGATCCGCGAATCGCCCGAGCCAACAACTTGCAGCGGGTGGAAAACAAGCCGCCCTTTGAATAACAATCGCGCTCCAGAAGAGAATGTATACCGCGCTCCCGTAGCGCCGTGTCGTACACACGTTTCCTTCCTTCATGGAAAATTCATGCGAAAGTTGACTAATCAAGTCGCAACGCGATTCGTCCCTTCTACTGCGATGCAGCTTGTATCGAGTGTGTATTAGGTGCAACTTTACGTGTATCTACGGCGATATTAAAGTTGAACGTCGACGAGGGCAAAACAAATGTGCGTTTGATTCCCGACGAATAAAAAAACTTCTACGAGAATCCTACCGCATCGATGAACTTTCACTCTTCCCCCCCGAATTAACCCAAGAGAAATCCCTGCGATAAAAAAGCTCCGAACTTTCACTCGATCCGTGATGGCTCAAGTATATAATACAGGCCGTCCCCCTAAGTGCTAAAAAGTTTCGATACGTGCTGATCAGAATGATGAAAATCCCGTGGATTCGAGGGGGAAAAGTCAGAGAAACGCTAGACATTATCGTGGGTGTATTATAGGTATCTGGTTTCCCGTAAGTGACGAGACCGAGATGCATGTGCGGATGACTTGACGGGATGAGATGTTTCTTATTTCTTTCCTCGCGCGGGTGAAACTCAATAACCTCGGGATGAAAGCTGCGTGCGTAATGGCTTTGATACGAGATGTTAACAAGAGGGCTGTGTTCTACATCTAGGTCGATCGATTTGCGTCTTAGATGATACAAAATCGAAAAATTTTTCGGTTATTAAAAATTACATTCCTCGCCTGTCTAATTAAGAAATACTCGCACGTCGTTCATCTATCATTGATCCTCTCATGAACACACTCCGCTCGGCCGATAAAAAAATCCATTACCGCAAAAACCTCCTCTCAGCCCATAAATAATTTATAAACTTCCTCTCTCTCTCTCTCTCTCTCTCTCTCTCGATCGCGTCTAAGCCGCATAAAAGCGTCAGGGATGTATAAGCTTCTAACGAGGTAAAAAAGAGAGGCTATACGGCGAAAAACTGCATCAGAG
This sequence comes from Pteromalus puparum, assembly GCA_012977825.3. Taxonomy (NCBI): domain Eukaryota; kingdom Metazoa; phylum Arthropoda; class Insecta; order Hymenoptera; family Pteromalidae; genus Pteromalus; species Pteromalus puparum. The sequence continues at coordinate 57,086,232 of CM053171.1, forward strand.
GAGGCCGATCAAAGAGCCATATATGTATATACACACGGGTCGAATCAAGCTGATTACGTTTGCGTGCATCCGCCTCGTAATTCAATTCGGGAGAGGCGAGTTCGGACACAAGTAGAGCGCGAACTTGTTTGTTTCCTTTCCGGCAAGACGAGGATGCTGCTACTGCTACTTCTTCTTTGGCTGTACAAAGAAGCCTCACGGCTAATTGATCGAGTTATTGCACGGAGGAAGTCATTTTGCTCCGGCGAACGGAACTTTTATTGCTGATCGGATATCTCTCTCTCTCCCCGTAAATACGGCAGTTTATCACTCGGATGTGTACATCGGAAAAAAGGCAGTTTCTTCTGCAGCTGATATGATATCGTTGTTTTTTTTTTCGTTTTTCCGCAAGCGTCGAGCAATTGGAGCTCGCATCGTTACATAGCTATATACACGGCGCGTTTGAAGATTCGCGTAAATGCTCGGCTATGAAAGTAAACCGACAAATTGGAAACTCTGCAAATTGACGCGCGTTCGCGCGGTTAAAAAGCTCGGAGACCCTTGAAAACTTCTTCTTTTTCAGTGCCTCCCGCGCGGAGCATAAAGTGCCCGCATATACGTGTGCGCGTAATTTTTTTTTTTTTGTCGCGGGTAGTTAGCTTTTCTTTTGACGTGTCATCTTCCAACGGAGTGTGCCGAGCTTTGATGTCGAGAAGGGCATTCGTCAAACAATGTATGTAACGTGTAATTTGTATACCTGTATAGAGGAAGGGGAGGAAGTGGCTGTTTATAATTAGATGGCGCATAATGGGACGATAGGATCGATGTTAACGCGGTGCACGTACTCGCTCTAGAGAGGACGATAAAAAGCTCGAGAGCCGTAAATGTCTAATTTGGAGTTAAGATTAAGCTGGCTCATCGAGAGCGCGCGGAAGCCATCAAACAGCCGTAAATTTCGGCTGATGCCGTGACTGGATAGTTATTACCCTTGACGAAGTTGGAGATGATTTAAAATTTTGGGTAATCGAATGCCTCTGATGAAGACGAGCGTGTCGAGAGGTGCATTACTCCTTCAAGCCGCGAATTCTTTCGCGAAGCAAAGTGTAAAGGTGAAGCTTCTTTGGTTGTAGTTTATACGCAAGTATCGTGAGATGAAAAGTGGGTAGATTCAAAGCGATATAATTCCATCTCTTCGCCTTTCCACCAACAATCCCTGTAATTCTCTTCAATTCTAAATCACAGTTCTACATTCCAAACTCAAAATAAGCTGAAACGAATATCTATATATCCACGAACTTCTTACCCCACTGTAAGACATCTCGAGTGTCCTTTGAAAATTCCTTTCATCCGCAATGCTCTCCAACAGCAGCAGAGGCAGCAACAAAGAAATTCCACTTTGCCTTGAAAAAAAAAAAAAGAATCCTTCTTCCCTTCTATTATCCATTTTCGTCGACGCATATACATTTCTCATGCACAGCCCCTCCACTCGACTCGTGTACTTCTTACCTCCACTCTAGAAGATGAAAACTTTTCAGAGCAAGTTGCAAAAACGTTTTCCTTATGCACAAAGTGGTTGATGCTCTTTAATATCTTAAAAAACGAACGAGAACATCATCTCCTTGAATCAGCTCTTGATCAGCAGTCGTCAGCCGCGACAAACGAAATAACAAAAGCTCGTGTAAACTATCACCTAATAATCAGAGCGTGAATCGCACTCCCGCGCATTGTTTCGCGGTTAGGAGCGAGAGATGGGCTTCTCGTACACGCGACTATTATATTGACTGATTGGCAATTAATTTGCTATATATCTGGGCCATCCGCGGCTCGGGGGATCCGAGAGCGAGATGTATCGATTGGCCGAGTCAAGAAGCACGTGTGACGCGTATTACGCTGAGGAGTGCACATGGGAGGGGGACGGGGGAGCTTTCATCTCGACACACCGCTGTGTACAATTCATTATCCCGCGGCGGGGCGTCCTGCCCATTATTAATTACAGGGCGACGTCGCGACGTCGAAGGTTGGCCAATTACAGCTGCGTCGAGATAGAGATGCTGGACTACTGCGCGAGAGAGACGGATGCATACCTTATGACAAAATGCGTCCAGTTGACCGGAACGTATTTATTGAAAACGTTATTTTGACAAAAAATACATTTCCATCAGCTCTACACATCCGCAGGCTATCCCACATAAATTACAATCAGCGGGTGCAAAGCACTGGGTCACGTTCAAATCGTCATAAACGGCCGCATAATACTCGGCGCGTAGCGTATCTCTCGCAAATCAAACGCTTTCACGGAGAATTCCAATATTTTGCCCGGCAACAAGAGCCTTTATACCGTCGCCACCACCGCTTCACCGATGCAACCGCGATAATATCAAAATGGAAACGTAAGGCTCTGAGGCCAAAGGCGTTTGATATCCGCAAAATGGAAGTAGCGGTGCGTGTAATACCTGCTGCTGCATGATGGTACATATATCGCTTGTTTATGGCATATAAGGCTCTCGTGATTGTCGAATTGAATAAGTGATGCTTAGTTGCTCGTTATATTGATTTATGGTGCAGAGAATAATTCGTGGCCTGGACTCTTGATCGTTATTCCTTTGATCCGGATGGGCATAAATCAATTTAACGAAGGATCGATATACACACTCTGGCATTCGCATCATTACGTACTGTAATAGACACAACATCGGATTGATATTATGAAACAACGTATTATCTAAAATACTCGCATGAAGAAAAGAAGGGGGCGGGCTTTCTATAAAAATTTATTACACACGACGCATCGATTCCGCACACCATATAGGACTAGACTTTGAATTTTTATGTTTTCGTATAACGCACTCCGCAGTATAATAATAAAGCCCGCAGCGCGTAGCGTGCAGTAAAATGTCGCCTGAGTATGGTCATTTTATCCGCGCACTTTGTTTTCACTGTATATATAGTCCGCGCTCGCACATGTATAGTCCACTAGTTTTTATGCGCGAGCGCAAGTATTATAAAACGTGATGCGGGAGCCTCGATCGATATGGCACACGTATAATAAAAACACATCGAAGTCGCGAGATAATTCAATCGAACAAACGAGTTAATTCAATCGCGATGGGGGGGGGGGCGGTGTATATATACGCGAGCGACAATTACGAAGCGATTATATTCGCCGATGTGCACTTGGTGGTTTCAGCCTCAAAAACTGATGGCAATCGGGAAGCTAATTAATTTAACACTAATCGTTCAAATTCCTGTTCCGGCTGTTTCGCAATTAATTAGTGTTTTGTATGCAGAGTAAATCGGAGTTTAAACAACGGCGGGTAAGCACGTATAGTATGCAGACTCGCCTCGTCGATGAGAATGGAGCTTCGTCAGCGCGTCGCTCCAATAAACTCCACGCTCTACAATGACTCTGCCGCTATTAACACACGCGTATTATACACACAGTGAGGGAAAGCTTTGCCTCGTTATTGTGTGAATTTATTATCGATGCTTTGCGAATTAAACTATGTATATTTTCGAAAAAATATAAAAATCCATATTTCTCCGACGAACCCTCGCATATACGTTCTTCCCCCTCTTGAATTAACGACTCGACATACCAATCATCCGTCACATTCAGCAGCTTCTTTCGCGGTCCGTCACGCGTAAAATCTCTCTCCCACAGCGAAGAAAGAAGAAGCCGGCGATAAATTTTCAGCCGACCGTAAATACTAACCCGCGCGTTACGCTGAAAACTCGCATACGGAAATCAAGAATTCGTGTGTGTCTGTGTATACGAGAGAGATCCCCCTCGCGGGCTTGGAAAATTGAAAAATCTCCCTCAGGGACAACGGGATGCTCGCGTATACCGCTTTATTTAATGCTGTATAAAGGAATCTCCCTCTCCCTTTCCCTCACTAAAAATGTGCTCTCGGCCGCTTTTTATTTAATAACTTTTCCATCCTTTTTCTTCACATACGCATAATGTACAAACGTACTCGTTGGTCTTATTTTTACCCTCCAGGAATATAACGTCGCACTGACTTGGCGCGTATTTTCAATCCCATCGAAAACTCGTTTCCATCCGCTTCAATTAACCTCGAACAAACTGCTGCTCGCTTGCGTCCGTATGTATACACGTGTGCGCGCGCGGGAAACGGTTACTTTTCATTTCGGGCAATTTTGCACGCGGGACTCCTCCTCCCCTGGGCACATATCCGTCCGCACACACATACGGACAGATAGACGTGAGCGACTCTCGCTTTTCCCCCCCACAGTGGCGAAATTAGTTCCGAGATGCAGTAGCTACTGCTATACTACTACTACTACTACCACTGCTTTATGTATACACGTGTCGTGGGAGCTGTGCATGTGTGGCTATCGAGTGAAGATTTTCGTTGATTGGTGTATGCGTTTGATTTGATTTTTTTTTTTTTTTAGTCGGGTATACGGTTAGGCGATGATTGTCGGTCGCGGATGTTTGATTTCGGTTTCGTCTGCGGCGATTGCCCGATGAAATTAGGACAGGGAATTGCGGCTGGTTGTGATACACACTGATCGCTTTGCTCTACATTGCTGATTCTGTACCTATATTTTTTTGATTTTTATATTTTCGTTTGTTTCAGTGGTTCAGCGCCATCTTCGACCAACGAGAAGTACATCCCGAACGGTGAGTACAATTATATAAAAGTTTTCCAACAGTAGATCTAATCCGTCGTCCATTTCAGCTGAAAACGAATCCCGCTCACGCGGCATAGGCAGATGGAAAATTAAATCGAGGGCTATATGTATGGCGCGTGGACGTCATAAAAATTCACTATTCCAGAACCATATAACCTCGAATCACAAGTCAGCCGCACGCGAATTTGAATATCATCCACTCAATTATCGTTATACACCGTGTGTCAGCTCCATCATTCAGCGCGCAAATGAAAATTCGGTCTCTCTCAGCTCTCGCACGAAATTCGTCATCCAGATTTATAGCGTCTAATTCGAAAACGCCATAGATGATATGTTATTAAGAAAAAAATTGCTTTTTTTTCGTCGTCGCGTTCTTGAAAATGATAATATATAAAGCAAAGTAGAAAAGCCGCTGGCCTGCCACACATTCCCCGTTCGTTTCAGGAAGAGAGGAACGTATGGCCCAGATAATTTGCATCGCATGCGCGTTCCTCGAATGAGAACCTTCATTATAATATTCTCCCCGCGGCGAAAGCTCGAACATTAAGTAACTCGTCCGCTACCGAGCCACGCAATTATCCGCGCCTGCGGAGTCTCGAGAATCGAACGAACGATCCGAGAGATGACGGACGATTAACCCTTCAGCCGTTTTAGACGGTTAATACGCGCAGTTCGAACCTGTCGATCAGGCGCTTGATGTAGGGCTGAAATTTAAACGCTATAGTGTGTAATAATGCGATGCGCTTATATTGTTGTGGCGTTGATTTGCAAATTCGTCGATAAATCAATCGCTATAAACTCGACGGGAAAAGGGACAATATTATTTTATACGAGCAGTTAACGATCGTCTCTCGATGTCACTTCTCTCGACGAGAGAGTCTATTCCTCTGTACTTTTCGATATATATACCGCCTCGGCTTCTTCTGGGCCGTGCACTCTTGGGGAGGTGCCCCTGCAATCTGCCTGTCATTATCGACTGTCTGTCGATCTCGCGTCGGCTGCGAAATTCGCCAAGGGACGGCCCCTGCCAAACTTGGCTCCGTCGTCTCTCTCTCTCTCTTTTTATCCTATATCTATACACCTCTGCAAAGTTACGACTCAACTTTGAAGATTTTTTTTTTTGCTTATACAGTTAGTTGTCGAGTATATAAAACGAGACAGAATATCCGGGCGTTGGAATCGTTGACGTGGTTACAGAGTAATCGATTGGAATATCCAGTGGGGAATGTATACCGCTCTATATATTACATCATTTCTGATGCGATTATACGTCGATCCTGCCGGATTGAATTCGATCTTTAATCCATTAATTCCATTATCGGAATACGCGGTAACAAAAACCTTTCCGTGTCATTCTGCGCCCGCATACAACGAATTTCAATATATACAATTACACCCGAGAGTACATATACACACAAAAATCCAGCCGTTATATAGGACACGGCCATTTTTCATTACACCGTTACGTCGTTCAATTCAATTTCCACATTGGCCGCGCGAACCCGATTACGATTTAATGCCGGTGGCACCTGCTCTCCGTTTTTCTTCAAATCCTCTCCCACGACGCCGACGACGACGACGACGACGACGCGCAAATCGAGATTTAAACCGTCCCTCATCGCTGCCCTCGTGATTCCTGTCGCGTGTGTTTGCCAAAGAGTCCCTTTATACGAATTCTAATTTCAAATTTCTCCGACGAGTTCCTCCGGGACGCTCTGTTTTTTTTTCTCTTCGGCTTCAACTCGATTCAACTTTCTTAATTGAGAGAGGGAGGACCGCTGTAATTGTTTAAAATTATACGGATACGGTTTATGGCGAGGAGGATTTTCCGAAAAGTTTTCTCAGTCCGGAATTTTTTCCCTTATACGCCCTCTTGATGTTTACTTTTTTTTTTTTCGCCGAGAGAAAGTTTGGGTAGACCGCGAGGAGTTGAGTTACGTCTTCGTTTATCTTTGGCGAGGGAAAAGTAATTTGGCCGGGTGTAATGGAAAAAAATTCTCTTAAACGACTTGAATATGTACGGAACAGCTAGACACTGAGGAGAAAAATGTATAGTCACACATCGTCAGCATACATTAGATGCGGTGCTATAAGCGCGTTATGAAGAATTGTCATCGTGTGAGAAGCTGACGTAGGCACTAAAGATAATTGAAACCTGGCATAATCTCCGTTTCTCTCTCGCTCTCCTTACGCCGCAGCTGTTCGCAGTCTATGTATATATATCTAGAGCTACTCCCCCGATAGATATGCGCGACGCATGCTGATGGGATTTTGGAAGTAGATCGTGAAATTGTCATGTCGAAAAAGAGCTGAATCGATCGTTGTTTTAGTTTTCTCTAACTTACGGCAATTCTATACGATTTTTCACGTCCGAATAGAGGATAATAAATGCACGTTAGGAAAGGATGAAGTTGTACGTGTTCGTGGTTTAGCTCTCAGCTAGTTTCTGGAAAAGGAATATAGATGGCGCACGGGCACTTTCCTACCTCCCTCATCAATATCTGTGCACGGAATGTATTTATAGAAGTGTGACACCATGCCAAAACTGCCTTGTTAGGCCTATACTGCTTGTTGAGCCGCTCATACTATGTAATTCGTAGTTTTTTTTATTATATTTTTGTTTCTAGTTCAAAATACAAATAGTATTGTTATGGTTATTTGATTAAAATTCAGCACGATTTCCGGTCCATCGATACACGTCGCGACGCCACGGGACCGAACGAAAAGCTTTTCGCAAAATCGCCTCACGAATCGAAAGCTCCATTCCGCTGAAATGGCATATTCTACCGAGACGACAGACACATACACACATAGACAGAACCGAAAGAAGGCGAAGGGAGAAAAAAAATGCAAACACGATCGGCCGCTCAATTGTCACCCTTATCGGAACCGTACGACGTCGGGAGCGGCGGTGACGACGCCCACGGCAATGGCAGCAGCTCCTATCGAATAACCCGTCACGTAGCCGAAATACCAGGTCACTCGCGAGTGCATATATAATACGAGTGAGGTTAGCATGTATATATGTATATAGGGGGCTGAGAGAGAGAGAGGGTGACGCTCGTGCAGCGAACGCTCGGGAATCTTATCGGGATGGGGTGTTCGAAAGATCCTCTCTCTCTCTCTCTCTCTCTCACTCGGTGCGGTTTCGAGAAATGATTGAATGGAGAGAGCGAGAGCTCCGGGTTTCAAGTGCTTCCGTCCCGATGAATACCACCGCGCGAATATGCTAATTTTCGAATCAATTTCGTTTTCCTTATTTTTTTCGAAAAAATATTCGTCGAGCTTTTTAACCACACACATATGTCGCTCTAGCTCTCTGTAATCCAACTATCCGCACACACTCTCGAGAACGTCGAGTGTGTCTCTCGCCAGTGGCCATCGGAGCAGCCTCTAATCCAGCTCTGTCTCTCTCTCTCTCTCTCTCTCTCTCTCCGAGTGTACACCCGTCGCAGAGAGGGTAAATCCCGAGAAGTTGTGTCCAAGCCAGACGCGTCACTTTGCAGCGGGTAAATACACCGGCTCGTGGGCCTCCGGCCTATTTTACACTTCTCCTCTCTTCTCTCATGTCTCTGTTTGTCTTCTTTCCAACACACGTACGTGTGAGCAAAGTTCTCCCATATGATTTTGACGTTCTTCCTTCCGTTTCGATTATTCAAGCGCAATATACAGTCGGTCAGTTATAACGACGGAAAGGTATATGCCACGGCGAGTTTACGCGATTGCTCATTCGCGCGAGCGCATTGTTCGCGCAATGAAGGCTTTTGTGCATAGAACCGAGTGGTCGAGAGGTTATAATGGTTGCGATTGAGGCCGCTCGTGTGTGAAAGGATATTTGTTTCGGCGGAGAGAGCGAGAGCGCGCTCTTGTTCGTGCGGGATATATATATGCAAATTGCTTGATTTCGCTCGTAATAAGATTAGGAGCTTGATTAGAATTTCGGGGTTTTTTCTTACGGAGTTTTACGCGCTTTTATTATTGCGGTGCCCGCTTGTTTCATGCTAATTCTAGACTGCATATCGGAGAGATGAAAAAATTCGTATGCAAACTGCTAACTGAATCTCCCGTGTTATTATACGAAACGTTAACTTTTTCCCGGTAAAACGATCGCAAAATTATGTTGTTGCTATATCGCTTGTGTATATATACGGGATAAAAATCGACACTTCTTTCCAACTGCACCTTCGGAAGTTCGACGCACAGGAAAACAAATTCGGTGTACACGACGCCACTATACCGACGCGCGTTGGTTATTTATCCTCGACGCGTATGTGCGCTTCTTGCTCTCGGGCTTCTGAATTTTTAACTCGGCGGGTAAACACACTTGCAGTTTTGCACACATCAGCCTTTGGCGGCGAGTTTTATATCGCAGCGCAGAATTTGTGACGCATCGAAATTATCGGGGTTATGATAATATCGGAATGTGTCGGCTGTATTACTGAAAATAGACAGGAGAGAGAGAGAGAGAGTGGGAGGAATCGGCGGAAGTGGGTTAGAAGGGTTGTGTGCAGCGTATGTATATACGTGTATGCCGCGGGACGTAATTTTAGAGCGACGAGAGAGCTTTTAATTTTTCATGGATTAAATATAGGATTTAGTCGGACGAGTTGCCGCCACAACCGTCGCCGCGATGATCTGGAGCAATTCGTTATATTCTCGGCAGTAGATCGTCGAAGGTTTCGTAGACGCTAGAGCTTGCGTTATCCTGTTTATAGCAGTGCTTAAAGCTTGATCGATTTTCTTTTTCTGATCCGTTTCTCGCAATTACTCATAAAAACTCGTCGCGTTATTACCAATGTGTAGTCATATTCGTATGTGACGAGTAAAATTGAAACAAACGCGAGCCACCCTCAAATTGAATCAAGCTCTCGAGCAAACCATCACCCCTATACCCGTAAAAAAAGGGAGACACACACATGAGATATAGCACAGAGTTACTAGCAGTCGAAAGAGTTGCCGAGGCGCGATTCCGTGCGTCATAACATCTCCCGCGAAAGATCCTCCTTCTCCTCCTCCTCTCGGCAAATTGCTTCCACTTTGGTGAGGCATCTGGTATTCGATTCTCGCTCTCTCTCTCTCTCTCGTTTGCTCATTTATCCCGAGGGACGACGACGGCGACGACGCAGTCGCAGTCCTATGATATTTTCCGAGGGGGACGACTCTTTCAGGCTTCTTATCTCTCTCTCTCGACTGCTTTCGCCGTATATACGTACATACGTGTACGTCGAGGGAATTTGCCAGAGTAGTCGGATTTTTTTTCTCTCTTCTCTGCTGTGCTACTACTTTCCCTTCTCGCATATACACGGCCCGAAGTTATATTCTGATTCGATATCTCGTTCCGAACGTGTGGCAAATGACTCGGATGCGAGTTCGTTTTATCGATTATTCACGAGACGTTCGCTTCTCGTCTCGATCGTCGGCTTTATTAGATATACGACTCAATGTACTGAAATTTCGATCAAAAGTTCATCCGAGTGAAATTACGTTTTTTTTTTTCTCCTCCTCCTCCTCCTCTCGTATAATTCATTCGATCCGCTCTGTTTATCATCGACAAGCTGACAGCAGCAGCAGTCTCCGCTGTGTTATTATCGATCAACTTCCGAAAACGATGACGAAAAAGTATATGCGCTCATGTAATTGCATTAGCCTGTCAGGCGCCAGCAACGAGTAAATTTTTCAGAACACACAACCTACCGCAACGTAATTCTCTATTCCACGTACACATCTCCGCTTCCTCAAAGCGACGTGGTTGCACTCAGCTTTCGCGTGAAATAAACCACATACACAAGCGCGAGATATATGCATAAGCATAACGCAGCAGCAGTAGCAGTTGCACTTATACATACTCGCGCGCTTGTGAGTCCTTCGGCTCTGAATTTCCGAGTCATCCTCTCTATGCCGATGCGCAGCACTGCAGCGGAAATTTTTATGCGACGCCCGAGTGCCGGCGCTCGGGGACAGTTTGACCTACTGACACCCCCTACTCACTCTCTCTCTCTCTCTCTCTTTCGCGCGCGACCTTTTACTTTTAGCGGCTTCCTTGTTTACACGCTGATTTTTTTCTCTCCTCCTTGTCGTTGTCTTCGATAAATCGGTGCCGTTCGCCTGAAAGTTTCATGAGGATTTCGCGCCTCTCGCGCAGTGTTTATATAAACGCGATGTCAGATTTTTCGCTGCAGCAACTCGAATCCATCCATATGTATTAAATGAGCCTCTGAAAAGCGATACCTCTCGTTTTGCAAGTCAAGACGTACCGCGTGAAAGGAAGAGGGAGAGTAAAAACAGATTTATGTATGGAATAGCGATGAGACGTGTGTGCGTTTGTATCGGGTGCAGCTTTTTTTTTTTCAAACGGAGGAACCGTCTTGAAACGCTTGACATGCGCATACGGAAAATTTCCAAAGCCAAAAAGGCCGGATCTCGAAGCAAAGCAAAACCAAACCGAAAACCCAAACGCACACGTAGATATATATAGAGAGTCAGAAATCAACCGACGAGGCTCCGCACAGCCGCAGGTACACCTCAAAGGAGCCAAAGTAGCGCAGCTTATCGAGTGCGAAGGTGTTTTTTTTTTTTTTCAACGGGAGCTTAAACGGCCCGCGCAAAAATTACTTCCTACTGGAAACCATTGGCTTTATATCTCTCGCTCTCGCGGTTTCTCTGAAGAGGCGCGCTTCCTTTGTTCTCTCTATCTCCATCTCTGCTTTGGTTCTGTGTCTCTCCAACGGCCCTTCGCTTTTTTGCCTCTGATGAATAAGCGACGATTGGCAGTACTACTCGGCCCCTTGCTCGATCATTGCGAAAGGGGCGTTTAATTTTCGAGTTTTTGGGGCCGCAAGTTTGTTTGCGTTCTGACTGAGTAATATCGTGTTGGCTCGGGCATGTTTATCTCTTGACTAATTTACGATTTGCCTCTGTGTGTACTGAATATTTCCAAACTTTGTTTGACGATCCAATCTGCGCTGTAACGAGGCGATGTTCAAACAGCCGCTCTGTAATTTGGTCGAACCGTGTGTTTTTCATAATCACGCACATGTAGCTATACAACGGAATTTTATAATTAAAACATCGTGGCGCTCGCTAATTAACACAACGCAGCGGAAAAAAGGCGAGACGTCATTTCGATCCGAGCGAATTAAAAACTGCTCCGCTGGCGTGTAATAATTTCCTGCAGAAAACAGATTACGAGCTCGCGTGCATTCCTTGAAGTTTGCCCGCTACTGCTGCAGCTGCTCTCTCGTATCATTTTCTTTTAAAACAGCCCGCCAACTTTGTAACGGCCGGTTTGGAGGGAGAAAAAAGTTTCGCGCGAGAAAAAAATTACGTTATATAATGTACGAGCACGATCGCGGAAAAGCATGTTTTTTGCTTGAATCCGAAGTAATTTGATAAGCAAAATATTCATCGATGTAAAACCGTATAAGCTCGAACAATTATGCGCTTCGCGATGGAGGGAATTATAGCATTTCAAGCGCGCATTGTTTTCCTGACGAGCTTTATTACCCCGAGGAATTGCGCGAAATGACGGATAGAGACATAAATCGCGACGGATTTTCTTCAGCTGCAGCCGCAAAGACTTTCCGCGTCGTTAAGAAGCATTTCGCCGGAGGAGCAGCGTCAAAGGGACGACGGCGCGGGATTATGAAAACAGCGTCGATTCAATTAGACAAAAGTTGCCAGTTATACGAAAGCTGGAAAAAAAGTTTCCTCTCCTCTGCGCCAGCGGCTTCGGTTTTATGAAAATCCACGACTTCTGTGTGTCGCCCCCTCGGCTTTGTTAGCTCTTCTTGTACACAGTTTCTTCGTAAAATCTTGTATAGTTTGGTCTTTTACAGGTGACACTGCAGTCTTAATTTGCTCTTGGTTAAATTTAGAACAGTAAGCCTGCACCGCTAGCGCAAGGAAAGAACGGGGAAAAGTTTTGAAAAAAGTGGGTCAGAGCTTGTAAAACAAAATCTGTCTCCGACAGAGCTTTCATACAGACGAGCTTAAATCTTTAGGAATAATACTCTTTTATTTCCCGAAGACACCTAACACGCTCACTTTTCGAACATAAAAGAGAAATCGCCGTCGGCGTCAGCCGCTTGGCACAGCTCGAGTCGATCGGCTAAGATTGGCCCTCGTATCCACCTAATTAAACCTCGAAAGAGCCCCGGTGGAATAGCTCGCGTTCACTTGTTATCGGCGAAAAATGAGCTCTTCAAGCGCTTTTTCGAGAACCGCGCGCTAATTGTTTTCCGCGCAGAACGCCCACGGCTACGTCATATGCGAACGATGATAGAAGCACACTAGCTTCCGATGAATATTTTCCGAGAATTTTTTACGCTCAACCCGGCCGCTTTTCATCTTCTTCTCAAAACAATTGCGCGGTATCAATTTTTCGCCAGAAAAAACACAGGGTCGGTGCGCAATTTTAGCGGCTCATTGTCTGCGCGTGCGATAACATTATGCAAACAAAAACACGCGGCTCTCCGGTAATTATATACCAGCGATAAAGCCGTTGTTGTTAAACAACAAGAAGGATGAATACCGACGTACAATGCGCTGTCGTCGAAAAAAGCTGGTGACATCGATCATACGCGATAAAGCTCGTGACATATGTATGTGTGTGTGTGTATATTGAAAACGGGAATTTTTTTTTTTTTTTTCGAAACTCGATCGAGCGACACACCCTCCCGCGATGAAAAGGAGAAAAAAATGGAGGTAAAAGGCGAAATCGAAAGGCAGATCGGCGGCTCGAGTTCGTTGTTATCTATGCTAACGAGGCGGCGGCGAGCAAACGAGGCCGCGTGTAAACAGAGGCATAGATTTTCATTTCTAGCCACGGCGGCGGCGGTGGCGCACCTCCTCTCGCTCTCGACGTGTATATACACATATACTAACTAGCTGGCTTGCTAGACCGGCCTCGGACTACTTGCAGCGGATTACAAAGCTCGGGTGTTATTTATCGCTGTTCGGCTCGCTGCGGGCATGCGTTATCCCCTTTACGTGTGAAAATAGAGGTGTTGAGAGGGAAAAAAAAAATTCGTTTTGGGCTCCAAGCTCCTAGTTTGAGTGACAGCTCGTTACGGTGCGTATACGAAGTTTCAAAAATAGCATGTTTAAAAATTCGCAATTCACGCATGCAGTTTTGAAGTACACAGGAATTCATATTCAAACTAGCCAGTGTGTAACTATAATCCATTCTCCCGAGGTCTAAAACCCAGCCGACCGAACAAAACAATCGGAATTCATATCCCAAACCCTTAAGCCCGAAATATTTTCAAAGCCCACACACATAACACGCGGACGGGCATACGCCTCAGTGTATATAGTACAGGCTTTGTTCGACCTTTCGTAGAAGAGTGCCATAACACCGGTTAGAAGTTGCGCATTGTTTAGCCGTTTATTGTAGGCGCTCTCGTACGCGCATAGTTTTACACCGTTATATTCCTTCGTGGAGGTAAAAAAGCGATTATAGATGGATCCATGGGTTTGCGGTCGAAATTTCGGGGTGAATTTCGAAAGAATTCGATACGCGATATCTCACCGGCCGAGAATCGAATGAATGAACTTTTAATTGCGTGTATTCACGTGGGACATGCGCTGCTATATATGAGAGTTGGAGTATCGCCGCAAGTCAAGTTCTCCGCGGCTATAAACGCGGCTAGAATTTCGAATTAGTAACCAGACTCCGGTAGTTCGACTAGTTCATCGAAGTGTTCATTAGTCCATTCAACGGTCTAACTTGTTAAATTAATATCTGTCTGTAGCTGCACCTTATATGTGTGTGAAAGAGCCAAGATCTTTCCGCGCTTCGGATTGTTCCAGAGTAGACGTTAATATACTCCAGTTCTCGTCATAATTCGTTGGTTATTCGCTTCATTTCAATCGGCACAAAAATACACGTACAATTATATCGCGACGATTGCAATTACATCAACTGCGCGGCAAATGACGATGATAATTAGGTCATTAGTGGCTGTGCGACAATACAAGCGGGAGGGCGCGCGTCACTCGAAATTCACGATCCGATTGAATGCCGCTCTACGCATCGGAAGTAATCTACCGAAAATTTGAGAATGTGACCGGATATTTTCAGCCTGTGGTTGTACGAGCACACACATACATATACGGTGTTTTGTTTTTACGGGCTCGACAAAGCGAATTTAAAATGTAAAAAGTTAAATTGAGCGCATCGCTGACATTTTGATTCTTTATTCGCCGCAATAATAATATTTGTTAATACCCACGGATACACTGGCTGCGCGAAATTGAACATAGATGCCGATGCGTGTATGCAATATAACTGATTTCAATTTGCTAGGAATAAAATGAGAGTTAGTTAGAACGCGCTCTGGCTCCCGGTTCGGATTTTTCGAAAATCAAAATTTTTCGGATTCTCGAAATCGGGCTAGATGGACCCTTTTGTGTACACCCATAAAATATGCAGAAAACTACAACAAACAGCTCAATTACCTATGATTCACAAAGCGTTATTATATTTAACGTTCGCCTCGCTCGATGCGACTTTCATTCAAAGGGCATTTGCCTTGCGTATACGCCTATAAACACAGCAAAGATGCCGATTGTCGAGTGTCTCTCTATCTCTATCTCGGTGCGCTCGTCAAGTCAAAGGTACGACCCAGATGTTGCTCATGGATAGAACAGCCGTTGTTTACCGTAAACTCTCGCGCGGTGGCGAACGAGCGCGAGTAAAAGGGAAAAAAATACAGTCGCCATAAAGGAGGAACATGGGCGTGTATTTTTTCCTCTCTCCTACGCGTTTTTTTATACAGGCATACGTAGGCGTAACTGGTGTATTCGTGTCGATGTTTATACTTAGCGAGCTGTAAATCAATCGTGAATTTTCTAGTTTATAAAAAAAACTCTCGTTCGTATAACACACATATATAGAGGAATAAATCTCGTCCAGGTATAAAAATGAGCTGACGCAGCGATTACCCTTGCCAAAATTAGCCTCGCTGAGAGAGAGTGTGGAAGAGAGAGAGAGAGAGAGAAGACAGATAGGACTGGGAGAGCGAGACTAAATGAAAAAAAGCCCCTAGACCAACTGACGAAGAGTGGCTCCGATAATCCGTGCCGTCAAAGGCTGGCTCGTTAATCTTTCTCGCTCTCGATCGCACTGCTGCATCCGGCAAGTCGTGTGCCGTGATTAATTTCGCTCTCGCGAGAGCTACGACGCTTCCTTCTCTCTCGACTCGAACTCTTTTAGGGGCAGGGAGGGTTTCTTCTTCCTTTCTCCGATGTATTATCAACTTTCTCCTAGCTGGTTGCTTATACTACGGGAAAATTCTGTTATCCTCGAAATTTGTAAAAACCAGCGGAAAGCAAAGGAAAACGATACTAGTCACTCGGCGTATGTACACCCTTCTCTCTTATTCGGGGTTAGTTCTCGAGAGCGGTTTCATGAAAATTTAGTCCCTTATATCTCCGAAAGAAAAAGGTGAGTGGTTCGGAAAAACTTAACTCGGGGGAAAATGGATTATTTCCTCGGCTGTCGAAGAGTATCGTCACGAGTATAAGATGGGAGAAAATTTATGATTACGAATTCCGTTTGATCTAGGTAAAACGCCCGAGAAGCGAACTTTGCTTTATCGCATTATGCGTGTTTCGAGGGACTGCACTCCGTTGGGATGGAGAAGAAGTGCGGCCGAGTAAATATTTCACAACCGCGGCAATGACTTCGCAACTTTTCGGACCCGGTGTTTCACCAAGAAAGCTGGAAGATCAAAATCTCGACTTTTAAGGATCACGAGAAAAACTAGTTGAAAAAAATGCATCCTACAAGTTGTACAAGTGCCGTGTCGGTTTCCTCATAAACGCTGGGAAAATTAGTAATTCGCGATTTAATCCCTCCTCCGGGTATAGCAGCAGCAGCAGCAGCACAAAACTAGCTTTCGCCTTTTATTCGCAGCTATACAAGCTACGACTGCAGCTCTCTCTCTTCCTCTCTGGAGAAAAAAAGAGGAGCATCAGCTCGAGATAGAAGCCGGGACGAGCAGTAGCGGAATATCGCTCGGGGGGATACATCGAGCTTTCGAGTTATATTCCGTGCGGAAGTTCACCCTCTCTCTCTCTCTCTCTCTC
This sequence comes from Pteromalus puparum, assembly GCA_012977825.3. Lineage (NCBI taxonomy): Eukaryota > Metazoa > Arthropoda > Insecta > Hymenoptera > Pteromalidae > Pteromalus > Pteromalus puparum. The sequence goes on from CM053171.1 coordinate 57,102,957, forward strand.
TCGTCCCCACCTTTTAACGGCCTCGAATACGTATATATAAAAGTTTCAGCTGAACGGAGCAGATCGCAAAGCAATCAGGACGGATTAACGAGTTAATTAACTCGCGAGTGAGAGAGAGAGAGGGAACGTGACGACGCTTGGCGCTTTTTCCCTCTCGTTATCTCGCTTTTCTATTTACGCGTAGATGTATGCGCATTATCCTTGAGAGAGACGTCCTTTAAGAGATGGCACTCGCGATTGAGCTTCTTTTCGTGGAATGAAAAGGTCCTTTGTGGCTGTATACTCGTGACGCTTGCGTTTTCAAGGAATTTTCGTCGTTTGAAGATTAAGTTTTACGCCGGGATTTGTAATTACGATTTTTTTTAATTGGCTGCTAATTGAGAGGCACTGTACGTAGGTCGAGAGCGACGTAAGCATTTTTCACTGAACGACAAATAGAGCGCGTTGAGAGAGCGAGAAATCAATTACGGCCTTCAACGCGAATGATCGCTGTACACGTTTTTTTCAATTACTTTTAATTCGCTGAAAAGAAGACCTCGCGAGAGTTGACGTAAATTTCTCAGCAGAAACAGAACACGTAGTAGTGCATCGGGTCGACTTGTGCGCGCGATTTACGAGTAATCGGTATAGCGAACGGAGATAGAGAAACGTCGGGGAGAGTAGAAAAAAAAAACGACGGAACGGGATGATCGGCTGTCACGCGATATGGCGTTATCGTAAAGACTCTCCAGACGGTACTTATAGTTACTTCTCTCTCCTTTTTTTCTCTCTTTCTCTCACTCGCCTTGCTGGTTCGTTCGCTCGTTTTTGCCCCTGTGGAATTATTCCCGTAAATTTAGCGCGACTCTCAAGAATCTTCGCAAACTATTCGGCGGCGCGCATATTCCCTCCTCTCCTTCCCTTTCTCTCTCTCTCTCTCCTGAATTCTGAATGAAGTTACTTGAATTCGAGACGACGGCGATGGCTAAATGCTGTCGGCATGACTTTTGGCTCTCTTTGAGAGTCTCGCGCGAATAATTATGCCATTGTTATAGTATTGTGTGCGCTTGGGTACTTGGCCTCGCGAGTAATGGATGTAAATGACATCGCTCGAGAGGGAGGTATAATTATCCGGCTGTAAGTTTGCCGAAACATCTCTTTTTTCGGGGATATACACAACTAATTTGCGTTCGCTGAGAAAATAATTTATTCCGCTAGACAGCTGCGGCGATAAATCTTTAGACGAGAACTCGCGAAAATGATTTTAAGCGCGTTTCCAACGAAAGGATCGGCGGATATTTACGAGGCGAATTATTAATCCGATTGTTCGAGCTGCGTAAATCATTATAATGAATATTCGAATTATAATCCGTATTACAGCGAACTGTAAAAGATACATCGTGTGCGACAAAGTATAAGCCTCTGAATTTCAATTTTCAAAGTCCACTTAGTGAACTCGCCCTATAATACAGATAACACCCTTTCCGTCCTCCCGACGAGCCATCAGCCATCATAAACCCTTCTTGGTCCCTCGTATCAGTGCCTCTATATATGTATACCCTAAAGTATACGATTTCTATGCACAGGCCACATACTCCGTGACACTGAAATTCCGGGCATCGTCATCAGGTCGCGTATCAAAGCCACTTCGATTTAGGATGAGAGATAGTCGTGGACAAGATATAGCCGAAGGAAATCCGCGCGAGCGATAACGACTGCGCTGCCGCACGATAAGAGCCGACGCTGACCTCTCTAACGAGCTAGAGAGACTCGTCTCCGCCGTGTGATGCTGCTCGACGTACTTTAGGAGCTGTGAGGCTGCCGATGCTCGTCAAGTCGCGAGATCTTTTCCGCTCGTCTTTCGGTATATGGTATACACGTGTATGTTTTGATAAGAAAAACGTTTTTACACAAGAGCAAGGGAAAAAAAATGTTGAAAAAAGTGAGCTCGATAACACAATCAATCATTCAAACCCCATCCGACCTAGAGCATATAATAGCGAAACATATCGTTCCGGCAATTTGCAGGGAGGAGAGCGACCCTCTACCCAACCATAAACTGACACACCGTTGCGGCGCACTCTCTGATATCAGATTTTTTACGGCACCAACTCTCCCTCCGGACGTATATGTACGCGCACGCTCTCGGGAAAATTTATCGTCTCTCGGATTCAGATTCCTAAGAACGAAGAAGAAGGAGCATCTTCTCTCCGGTAAATTCGCCTCGCCGAGCGCTTGAACTGCGAGCCACGTATGCGGACGCGTGTTCTATTACGGACGAGAAGAGCTCTGCTCCTTCTTGAAATTTTTACGACCGGGATCGAGAGGAGCATCGGCTATTTATATAAATGTTCACGAGAATTATAATAAATTTTTCTCTATACTACATAGAAAAATATTTGCGCTGTAATCCAGTCGACTATAGTAGGAAACCGAGAAATATCACTTTACAAAGCGAGAGACGGAGGGAGAGCCCATCGAAAATCCATACGGATGAAAGACAGACAGAGAAATGGACGCAATGATACGTCTTCGCATTTTTCGCATTCCCGGACGCTAACGCGATTCTCGAGTAGGGTCGCTCTCTCGGGTGTATATTCGATTTGACACGCACGCCCGAGATTTTCCCGTGTCCGCACCAACCCTCCTCCTCTTCTTCAACTCCTGCACACGATGCGTAGAAATTAAGGATCGAGAATGGGGGGGAAATTTTAGCTCTGGTTTTTCCGATCCTCAAGTGGACGCTTGATGATGAACTTCCCCTATATATGCTTACACCCCTATACTCTCGGGTTACTTCGCTCTTCTCGTCTGTGGACAATTCCCTACTCTATTTCTCGATTAATTTTCCGCTCGACCAGCTTTTCTTATATATTTTTCGGGTCGGTATATCGCGCGCGGGAAGTTCAATAATTCCGCGAGAGAGAAGAAAGGGTCACACGCGGTTCGATTTTCATAAAGATCAATATGTATGAGCCCTTTTCCAGTCGGAGCTCGAAATTGGAATGCATAACTTTTGGGAAGAAAAAGAGTGGATTATACGCAGCCGAGAGAGTGGGAAGAATCTTTTTTTTTTTTTTTTTTTTTTTTTTGGAAAATTTAAGACTTTTATTTGACCGAACTCGATGATTGCTCGTGAATTTGAATTTCAATCGTGAAAAATATCAAATATTTCAGGCCTAGAAACGACAAGAAGCTTCCAATACCGCGTTACGAGAAGCTTCGCACCTGGAATGGAATTAGCTGCTGTGCTCGATAGCGCGACAGGCCTCCGTATAGCCTATACAAATGCAGCTCGCTTTTTCGAAAATTCAAGCGCTCGTTAATGCCGGGGAGAGGCTTAATCGAGCGCGTCTAATTCGCATTTTCCCGTAGGGATGCGGATTTTATTGGCGCGAAAATGGGAATTGTTCGTGTTCGGGGGCGGGAAGCCGCTTGATGGGTCTCCGGAATTCGACTTTTTTTTTTTTTTTGACTGAAGGGGAGAGGGCTGGTTTAATGCGACGGAAATTTTTGCACGGAATTTCGGCCGCTGTTTCGTGCCTCGAGGATATTTATGGACTTAGGGAGAGAGGGGCTTGTTTGAAGGTGGAATTTGGGATAAATATTTTTCTTTCGCGGGATGGTCGAAAAATATGTTTGTGATATAAATCGTCGCGTATGTAGGTATCCGTTGTTGAAAATATTTATGAATTTATATAGGAGCAAAGTTTGCTGCTACAGACCGATACGGCATAAAATTAAAGCTCGGCTTGATTAAAAAAGTTTCACACTCGTCGTCGCCGCCAAAAATAAGCAGAGCCGGAATGTTTTTCACCAGTTTGTCAAGCGAAAACTTGAAATATAAATAGGTACACACGATAAGCCACGAGAGTACAGTATTAAAAGGCAATCTCTCGAATCAGCGGGTCGCGTTGTCATCAAAATCGCAATTAGCATAATGACAGCTGGAATAAACGTTAAAAAATTAATAACCCACAAATTGTTTCGTTACAACTCACGAGCGAGAGCTTCCGGTATATGCTAATGAGCCGTTAAAAAAATGTGTAATGAATGCATTAAAAGCCCCGCGCGATATGAATCTTAATATTTACAAGGGATCGCGTGGCGTACACCGAGCTATCGATTCTCCCAACGGCTCTCAATAATACGCGCGGGTAATTTTTCCAGCAATGATTCACTCGATTCGGAAGCCAGTCGCCGATTTTTATGAACACACCGAGTTTATACACGCACGCGTGAGCAAATTTGTAAATATAAGTTAATTCGTGCTTGAATAATACGCGCGTAATTTAATTCTCCTTGCGGAATTCGGAAAACGTATAAATTAGCGAATGGCATTGCCTTTTCCAAATCCTCGAGCGCGCGATAAATCGAATATAAATCCGGATTCGCGTTAGCTCGCTTAATGAATTCGTTGGAGGGTATCTGCACACTCCTACGGTAAATTGATGCTTCCATTGACGCAAGCGACTGTTTCAATGGTTATCGTACACGTCGCCTTTGTAGTGCGCGAAGGATTTAATTTTAAACGAGCGTAATTTTATCCGCAACTATTTTTAAGTGCCTTTCAAGGGGAGGAAACGGGAGCGGCAAGTTTGAAAAAAAAAATCGCAAAGTGGAGCGGTTGTCGAGATTAAAGCGTTTGAATTTTGCCAGCACATATTGAGAACGATTATCGTGGGTGTAATCGGCTGGACAATAAGTATGCAGAAAGAAAGCTGACGTGTGTGTATACTTACGCAGGCGTATATACGGGTCTCGGGAGTTAATCAGAGCCTCGGCAAAGTCGCCGAGCTTTTTACGTATATTGAAACGCACGTCGGCAAGATTATCGCCTCGAGCAAACACGAGGAGCAACAAGACGAGGGCTTGGAGGCTGAGGGATGAAATATAAATAAACAAGACGGGAAAGATAGTCGTGTAGAGATTGATGAATGTTTCCAGACGTGAAAAATGTATATTGTTTTTTTTTTCCAGTGCAGTTACGGAGGAGAGCTTGCGGAAAGAAATAACGGCGTTATACGACAGCGATCGCGGAGCTCTCGAACATGGTTAGAAAAACAAAATCGACCTCGAGAGTAAGAGGGAGAGAGTAGGGGAGAAAATTAAAATATCAAAAGGGTGTAAAACGGGGTTAACGAAATACGCCGAGTGAGGGCCTGTGAACAGCAATTTATAATTCAAAAGTTGGCCTTTTGACACTAAGCGAACTAACACCGGAATAATTTGCAAGTTCGAAATTCTCATTTCCGCTTGACTTAAAAAAGCCAATTTCGCGTCCGGCGTTTGCAAAAATTTTCCCTCGCTTACAGATACAGCTTGCCGATTATTCCATTTATTTCCGAAGCAGTGTATACATTCTGGTGGCTCGTGTGAGCGAGCGAAAAAAGTTTTAATTCGAACTGATCAGCGCAATCGATCGACTTCTAACCGAGTTACAACTTAGATTACTGAAATAATTCGATCCTGCACTCCATCATTCTCACGACTCGAGGGAGATTATACAATAATCCCGACTACTCGGGAGTAAAAAATATTTGTTATTAGGGAAAAGAGAACTTGCGCATATAATTAGTCAGTTTTCCTTGAGCGAACTGATTAATTACAGGGCTTTTTTTCCCTCTCGCTCAACCCAGTGAGCAAGAGAGAAAGTGCATCCTTAATTAGCTCGCTGGAGGAAGGAACTTATATATTAATGAGCTTCATCTTTTGATAGCTTGTTACGAAAGAGCGAGAGAGCGATTTGAATTAACGATTTTCTCGATAATGTGTATGTTTTATCGACTCGACATCGTTTACCAACCACACAATATTCTACTTGTGTATTTTTTAAGAGAACATCGCATCACTGCGCATAAAAAATTCAAGACCCCTTGCAACTTCCCTCAGGCAAACAATAGCCATTGAAAAGCTCGCGAAAAACTGAAATGCCCTCTTCTCTCTGTATAACCTCACACTACGTAGCAGCTCTCGAGGAAAAGAACTGCCGCGCCCTCGAGTAACTTCTAACAATTAGAATAATGGACCGATCGACGCTCGTCCGCTCGCTCGCGCATGTATAACACGGCCTAAATCGGTCATAACCCATAGCGAGGAATATAATGAAAGTCCTCTCTCGGTGGAAAATTTCGAAAACAAAGTTCGCGCCCGTGCTTGCGCTTGCAAAACGGCCTTAATTTCCGCAGCGCTGTTCCACTTTTTCAAACTTTTGCCGATCTAGCGCGAGAAATCGTAGAAAAAAGGAGAGCTTGTTTCTTCTTTTCTTGTAGATTTAGCATACCGGTCATTTCTCTCGCTTGTCGTTGGTATACACAGCCCGGGCTGGATTGGCTGCGCTTTGGAAAAAAAAACGAGCTTAATAGATCGAAGGAGCTTTCGCGCGCAGCGCGAAAAGCAATTTTTGGAGAAACAAGTTTCGAACGAGAGCGGATGGATTAATAGTTGCGTGTACGCGTCGAAAGAATAAAAGTATATAGCCGAAAACGATTTATCTTGTCGGAGTTCGGATATTAATCTTGAGAGTTTCAATTTTACATGTAATCCGATATAATCCCCGACAATAAAACTACACGCGTAGACAAGTTTCGAGACGTCTGTCGATAATTTACCGCCGTTTACTCGTTTCGAGAGTAGAGCGCATCAACGGGAATTACGCTCCATCTATCGCGAGGATTATTTTCTCTTCTCTCGCTTTTTTCCTCCGTTACAATAATGGCTCATAATGATGCACATACTGGCTACTGCTGCTGCGAGAGCAGAGACGAAAAAAGAAAATCGATCGAGAGAGAGAGAAATAAAAGTAGTCGCTCTCTCGGTTCGCGAAAAAAGAAAGTCGGAAAACAAGAGCCGAAGGAGCTTGGTAACAGGTGCGGTTGGAACGACGCAAACGAGCTGTCGTTTGTAACGGAGCGCAAAAAACGCCTTGAAGACTCTGCCCAAAAAAATAAACTAACACCCACTGGCTCGTGAAGCACGAAAAAAAAAGAAAATGCTAGAGAAATACCATTACTGCGGTGCTCATTTTTTTTTTCACTATCGGACAATCGCAACTGAAAATTTTCAAGTTGTTTTTTCTTAAAAAGAATCCACTGTTATTTTTCGGCGCGCAAAACTTCAGCGACTGAAGGAATTTGAAAAATTAACCTATCAAAGCAAAGTCCCGTGCGGCTGTAGGTATAACAAATGCAGAAGGAGTATAAATTTTCTGCCGGCGCGTTTGCGCGCGCATTAAAATTATCGATTGTGCCAGCGACTAATTACGAGGATGATTAATCGCTCGAACATCGCGCCGTCGTGTTAAAATAATTTTTCTCTCATCCCCGTGCAAAACTTTTCCCCTAATTAAGAGTTAAAGGCATAAATCAATTGTGCTTCCGACGGCACGAGGACGTCTTTCCTCCCAGTAGTACTCTCGCTCTTCTGAATTTTCGAATTTCACCTCTACTGCGCAACGAGAGAGGGAATAATCTTATTATCAAATCACGAGCTCACGGAGTTGTTCCTTCGCCGGTTGTGTGCGTTTTTTAGCGGACTATTGGGGAGGAAAGGAGCTTCGAGCGGAATCATTCTCGATAGAGATTTTGTTTTTTAATCATCGCAAAGTGCTGTGTACCGATGCGATAAAAATTATTATTTTTTTTTTTTATAAATAGTGTAAGAGGCGCAGAAAAGAATAGATTGCCTCATAGAGTCGCATGAAATTTACACGAGCAGCATCTAATTTCTAGTCGTTCCGCATTACCCTAAAACTGTCCAGCCTCTTAAGCATCTTCTGCAATTGTTCGCCGAGACAACAAAGACCGGCTAAAATTGAACAAATACGGAGAGAGAGCGACGCGAACAAAGAAAACTCTCCTTTCGAAAATAGAACCCCCGAGACAAGCAACTACGTCGACAACTATACGAAGACGGCATGTATCCCTCGCTCCTCTCGCAAACGAAGGAAACGCCAGCGTCTTCCTTTTAGCTCGCGCAAAAAGCCTCGTCGACGCCGGGGCTAATTATCGGCAGTCGTGCATTGTTAATTGCGCCCTCGACTGCACAACAAGTGCCTTATTAGCCTTTTGGCCGAACGTCAAGCTCTCCCTTCCTCTTTCTTGCGCACGTCATCTTTAAAAATTCAGGCCTCGCGTCGACGACTCCGCAGCGGCTCTTATGCGCTGCCGGAGATAAATAAAAAGTCGTCACATGCGCTCCTCGATCGATTTGTGCCCCGCTCGAGCGGCTAAATCTCCACTTAAACGCTCTATTTGCTTCACTTTTTTGCTGCGCCCGTCGAGCTTTTTTCACCGATTCGGACTCGGCAGCTGAGAGTTTCTAGCGAGAGAGGAAAATTGCGCGCGACTAGTCGGCTGTTTAGTAGAGAAATTTCTGTTTCGTGGCCTCTCAAAGGCCTTTTCCCGCTGGTTCATGCGCAGCAACTGACCTCGTGCTGTACCGGAGCAATCGGAAAAAGAGAGAAAAATTTGTTTAATTACAGTCGTGACTATTTGCCTTGCCTTTCCAATGCTCTCTTCCTATACCTCTCGTTACGGTTTGCTTCTTTGACTTTTAGCCGCGGAGGATTTTAAATTATTTGTTTGATCGAGTGCGGTGTATTTAAAGAGGCGATTCATTGGCGGAAAATTGCAGGTAAATAGCGTTGCTTGTGGAGCCAAGTTTTGACAACATGATTTGTTCCGCAATATTGATTGTGAAACAAACTTAAAATCAACTCGCCATTATATAACGTGACTGTTTATTCGCTTACAGATTATTTTGGTATGGATATAAAGAACGCTAAAAGCATCGGCGATAGCGAGTATTGCAATAAATTAATGCTCTCGCGTAATTTCCATGTGAAAATAAGTAACAGAAAGCATCGTCTCGTTAATTAATTTCAAATGAATTTTTCTACGAAAAATTTCAAATGAAATTTTTATAGAAAATAATAATGAACATTTATTTAAATGTTCATTCTCTGAAAATGTAAAGTTTTTATTTTTGAATTCAATAACAAGGGGGGTCTTCAGATTAGCATCAGCATGGTCACTAGACAATCGTTGCGATTCGATTGCTAGGAGTGCAAATAATCACAAATCATATCCCACGATCATCATCTGCTAAGTGGATCAGTAATGACCCTACTGAAGACAAATTCCTATGGCTAGCGCTCCTCTACTTGTAGAATTCGCTTCGCTACTTCTCTTGTGGTAAGTGATTTTTCCTGCCTCCGCCACCTGGCGGTTGAATTCCGAGTTACTTGCGCGCTCTCGTTCTGCTGGCTCCTCCCCCCCTCCCCCCTCTTCTACTTTCCAGCGTCTGTTCCCGGAGAAGCGCGCCGGAGCGCCTTTACGTAATTTCGTCTGCTATGCCGCGCCACGTGCTCGTGACGCATCTCTCGGAGCGGATGGACTTTTATATTATTTTAAATTGAAATTATATGAACGGCAGCGAGGTAGTTTTATTAGGAAGGGGATTATTTCTGTCTGACGTTCGGAATTTCAATATCTGACGACGTCTATGAAAATATCATTGTGATGAATTGATGAAATCTATAGTCCGGCGATAAATTTATTACAGCGGGTGATTTTATCGACATATTAAAAATAAATTCACACTTGAATTCTAAATTAATTATGCCTTTGTTAATCGCAGCGATATTTTGCGTAGTAGTAATCAAATATGTTTGTGAAAGCTAGCGTTACTATTATTAAACAATTTTAAATAAAATGAGGAGCAATATTTTACGTTAATAAATCGTTTTTCAAGACTCTTTGAAAATATTCTCAGATTCTACGGGAATTTGAATACGATGATACACGACTTGTCGTCGTAAATCTATGAGATCGTGTAAAATCATGCATAACCATTCATCCATGAATCTGCATACGATCAGCTATCGGCGTGTACACGATAGTGCCAACCTAGATAAAATAGCGCACGAATGTTAATAGACACATAAAATATAACGTCTCGTAGCAACAAATGATAGTTGCATAAACACTCGTATTTGCAGTTCTATTCTAACAACAGTTGAACTTTTAGCAACTGTTAGCATGCAGTGTATATTGATTACACCGATCCATTGAAAATGAGTTTATTTAAACAATTCACACACGATATATATTGAGTCAACTAACATGCAATCAAAATATGGACAATTTCGAGAGTTTATTTAGAGCACTTCAGCTTCGCTACAATTCCAACGTTCCTCATCAGCGTTCTCTCGGCCAATTCACAAAACTTACTCGGGCAACTGATAGTTGACGTAATACCTGTTGATCTTACGGTTGACGGCAAAAGAAATCGCCCCCGGGTGGGCTCGAACCACCAACCTTTCGGTTAACAGCCGAACGCGCTAGCCATTGCGCCACGGAGGCTTGTTGATGGCCGAGGTTAAATCCTAGGCCCCTCCAGTGATGCCAGGCGCAAGCCTCTGCCAGTTTCTCCAACAGTCTATGAAAAAATCCGCGATATCCCCTCTCCACTTATAGGCGCTTCTCACTCCACTAGAGAGCCATATTATATTATACTCCACAGCGCAGCTCAACCGACGTCTCGCAATGAATGATTAGAAAAAAAAAATTCAATTTAAATAGCCTCGCTACTGTGTGCTGCATAGTTGCAGCTATATACCAAGATAGTTTCTAACTAAAAAAAATTTCAACGCACCTAGCCTTTTTTATTCCCTGAATCATATTCCGTGTTTAATGCACTGAAAGTTCGCGCTCGTATAAAACTTTTTTATAGTCTCTCTTCGACGTGAAAAAAGTATTTATTAGTTATTAAACTAAAGTCTGTTGCACGTCGAAGGAATCCCAAGATTTTTCTTTTAGTTTTAACGGCTTTCACTCAGGATTTTTTCAAGATTACACGAAACTTGCCTTTAACTTCAAGTTATGTTTTACAGTAATAACCGTCCGAAAACTTATCTTATTGCCTCTAATAACTTTTACAAAATTCCTTCCGAACAACTATAGTACTTGCAATATACCATCTCCTAGCTGCTCTTCATCGTAAATTTATCTCGGATATGAAACTTTTGTCATTGTTGAAAAATGTTTCTCGACGCCTAGTAAAGCGCGTGCGCATGCGAAAATTTGATGAAAAAATTTTTAAAGCTCCTGCCAGAACAAGGTCGGAAATAAGTATACACCGGAAAGTATTAATTTTTTGCACTCGACGAAGAGGCGAAAAATAAAAGGACTTTTGATATTCCAAGCACACAATGCTGTGCAGTCGCGGTTTTGTGTCTCGTACACTCGCCCGCGAGAAAAGTACCATATTGTCGCTTAATTTTTCGTAATGAAAATGCCACATTTGCCGCACGCGTCTTTACGCCTGTATACGCGTCGAGTTTATTGCGCCGTTTCCCCTTCGAGTCCCCTGGCTGGAAGAAAAAGCTTTTAAAAAAGAAGAGAAAAAACTTTTAGCTCTACAGCGCTCTCTTCAAGCTACGTAAGTCGATTTGCGCTTTCTTTATTTTTTTTTTTTTTAATTCCTCTGCCTTGGTGCCACAACCGCTCAAAGCTTTTGCTAAGCTTCCGGCTTTATTAATTTTGCGCAGAGGACGTAAACTTTTTATTTTATTTGCACTGCTTTTTAGGATTTTGAGCTCTGTTTGCTACTTAACTCGTTTGCTTAACTTTACGTGAAGTGTGACAAAATTATCGGCTTAAGAAATTAAAGTTTTGATGTGCCTTATCTTTCATGCTTCCGTTCTTATCAGTAGCTGTATCAACGGTTTGAAAATTTTCCATCGCTACTATTCATTTAGTTGGATATATACTAAGCATTATTTGCACACGTCGATTCAGGTGATTGATTAAATAGCAATATGTCACAAACGCGTGTCAATTCCATCAAGAAACAATCGTTTATACAACACCACACCGTATACAACATTAATTGCCATTCGAACTTTGAACGGTCCGAGCCTTTGTAATATTAATTTTAATTACACTCCACCCCCTGCAACAGAGTACATATAATAATTACGGCGATCAGAGCAAACACGTGTGCTGATTAAAATAATAACCCGATTTCAATCGTCACGTACAGTTTCCAAACCATCGCACAGCTTTACGACAGCGCACTGCGCCACTGCGAGCGCCCGTAAAAAATAATATTCCCTTCGCGAGTTAATTTTGAATTTCGCGGTATACGTATATAGCTATATCGGTCTATTTTTCATCCCTCCCGGGGAAAAAAAATATCAACGGGGCAGCCGGCGGTCCTATATATGCTGCAATCGATATTACGGGCGCGCAGCGGTCAGGCGGCCGGTGCATCATTATTAACACGTAGATTGCGGCCGAATCCACTCGAGAAATAATTTCGCCCGGCGACGCCGCCGAGTAGGCAATTGACTCGGCCGCAATTAATTGTCGCAGTCTAATTGCTAGCAATTAATTGCGCCACAGCAGCATAGTACGCCGCAGGAGAGCTGCTGCTATTTTGCGGGTCTGTGTGCTTCGCTCGAGGAGCTACTGTGACGTGTATAAGTGCAGGAATTGCTCGAGCTCGAAGACGATACGCAAGCTATAGAGTCGATGAGATCGTCGCTACCGCATCGATTTTCCCCGACGAAAGAGAGACATATCGCGCAACGATGTTTCAATTCGCTACGGGTGAATCCGATGCTGTACAACATCTCGAATTAGAATTATTGATCTGGTATCCGTTACGAAGCTCTTGCTAACGATCGAGTAGTGGCCGATTCGCTGTTCTCTGTTGCTTTTTATTGCTAGCATAGAAAGTTAAATACTGATTGCTCGAAAGTTTGGTCTCGCGCGAGCGCAACTCCACAAACGTCGAAAAAGTTTTATCCAGTTTGGAATTTAATACCGAGAGCTGCACAGAGTAATGACTCTATTACTAACTACTGATAAAAGTTTGTTAATCAGCCCTAAACTGCGCGTTCGATTCTTAATCCGGTATAGACGTACTCGATTGAATTTTACATATGACGGGACTGTCGTAGAACAAGCTCATCTGCTTGTTTAATTATGCGTGCATCAGTCGTATTGAAGGAAAACGTCAGCCCTAAAAATACGCGACGACTCAAGCTCTCGATCCAGTTCACCCCGTTTGTGAGCGTCTATTTCTTGCGCCGCTTCTCTCTCCAGCGAAGCGAGAGAAAAAAACGAGCAATTTTTCCGGTGAGATAAAGGTGAATTATAATTCACGGGCTGGGCTTTTTGGCGCATAGGCAATTTTTCAGCAGCCTGACGCTGGCAATTCCAAAGACATTATCGTCAGCGTCAGACACAACGCGCTATCGGGTGACAAAAAGGAAAAACGCCTATTTGACCTGTGTATTTGCGCGTGTGTAATACCATATAGCGAGTAGGTGGTAGACATTTTTTTTTTTTAATACGGATTTATATGACGTGGGCTCAGTCGGACGGGAGAGAAAAATTTTCAAGAGGCGATGCGAATCCAAACAATATTTTTTCGTTGCCTAGTATATGCAAACGATGTATACGCAAGCAACGTATCCATCTTCGAATACAGGTCAAAAAGTGATTTATCCCAAGGTTATACGCATTGTTTTCCCGGGCGGTTTATACTTGTATAAAGCTCGAAAGTTATTAACCCAAAAATCCGCAGTAATCGACGCTAAAAAATCCAACAGCATCAGTAGAGGGATTGGAGGTCACTCGATAATTAGCTGCACACACGATGAAAATCTAATTACCAGCGCTCGCGAGTCGCGTACGCGCACATTATGCTAATTATAATTTCATAACGCTAATACAGAAACTAAAGCCCAAAGTCAAACTTGAGTAGGAACGGCGGCAAGATTCGCAGATAACCCGAAAGCAATGTTTCACTCTCTCTCTCTCTCTCTGATTCTATTTTATTGCCGGAGAAGAGCTAACCGAAATTTGTGTTCCCTCCTCTCCGCCGACGAGGGAAAAGACAAACCAAAGTTTGCCGAGAGAAAGAGCATAGCGTGCGGTATACAGTAGCTAGCCCACGAGCTTGTCTGATACAATTTTCCGTTGAGTATAATCCGACAGACGAGCGATGGGAGTCAATACACATTCTCTGAGAAAGGCGTAAACTTGGCAAAGTAACCTTCGCTTCTGCTGCTGTGCGAGTAGAGCAAACATTCAAAAGACGGAAACGCGAAAAATTCTTTTGAGAGTTTGAAAATTTACCGCTTTGTTTTTCCATATCATACAAGCGCGCTTTATTGTCTTTCTCGCTGATGAGATTAAGAGAGAGCGTTCTAGCGAGCGCCAATTTGTAAGAACAAATAACTGAGCGGTACGTTTGTAAAAAACAAACAAACTCCCGAAGCGTTTAAAAGTTTCTTTGATGCCTGGGCTTTAAAATCGCTTTTTGTAGAGAGAACTCTCTTCTCTCATACGGCGCCGACTTATTTTCGTCTCTTCGTTGAGTTATAAGAGTTTGAGTGAGAGCTGCGCGTGAAAACAGGCTCTATAGCACTTTCTGTGAGATATAGCATTTTTATACAGCAATTTTAGCGCTACATTTTTCCATTAAAATTTAAAGTTCGCGTATTTCTTTCGCTCGCACTGAATACAGCTGTGTGTGATATGACTTTTACTTTGTTATCTTTTATCGGTTGTTTTATAGTCGTTCTTTTCTCAGTCTCGTGCATTAAACATATTCTAATTTTCTATTCGGTCTAACGATACAAAATTATAGCACCTCATCAAGTATTGAAATTTGTAAACTTCACCAATCGCAGAATCACTCGCGCAACAAATCTCATAACTCTTCCTCGTCAACTTCTCTACAACATCCCCTTTATACACCGTCGACTTGGTATGAAAAAAAAAATCTGTCTTGCGCAACTCCAGCGCTGCCATCACAGAACAGCAGAGCAAACAGCGAAACAAGCGTACAAGACGCGCAATACTACAACTTCGAGGATGCGTGTGTGTACTCGTGTATAGCTATAAGACTGGCGAACAGGCAAACACACAGGCCAGCTCTATCTCGACTCGGTACAGTAGCTGCTGCTGTTACTCTGCTGTCTGCTGTATACAGCGGAAGAGGAGGACCCTCGAGCGAAATGAGCCACGTTAATGGAACGAGCCTGTCGTGCGAAACCGCGCAAATTAAATAGCCAACTTTGCTCGACTTGATTTTCATCCATATGTATAGTATAGATGTGTACGCAAGGATCTTGATTTTTCTTCGCTAGAGCTAGTGGTATATTGAAATCCGACTGAATCCGAGCAAGCGTAGAGCGCAGTGAATGGTAATGGAATGTATTATTCGCCGAGAGATATGCTCGGCGAATATTGGCCGGATAATAATTTCGTTATAGGACTGTGTTGAATGAGGCGGATTCTTTTTATAGGGACGGACTAAATTGCGGGAGAGAATTCCGCCGATTGAATTCCAAGTGCTCTACTTACGCCACGGTTGTGATGCAATATATATGTGTATGCGGTGATAATGGGTGATTGGTCAGTTATTGTCGAGCTAATTGATTCTCTAGAAAAGAGTCTCATCTCGGTTAATTAGGCAATCAATCATATATCCATATATATCGCTGTAATAACAAATCCAAGTAGGCAACTTCAATAGATTATAGCAATCAAGCGTAAACACCACACCTCCGCCCTTTCGTCCATTCGTTCATCATGTTCCTCCTCGTCTTCAGTCTCTCGAAACGGACTCCAAAGCCAACGTGCGCGAAACTTAGCCCACGCGCAGTTTGTGGCCCGTAACTCAATGTGACGTTCAACCCGCGCCACTATACTGCAGCAAGCACAACTTCCCACCGCCGCAAAACTCGCTGGCCGTGACACACGCCAACTTCTATGTTCGTTCTTCTATAGCTCTCGAGACTTGCATTCTACTCTTCCTCATCCTTGTTTTTCCCGCTCGGTTTCTCATATTTTTCGGACGCCCGGCAACAAGGAAAAATTCCCGCGCCCGATTCTTTTTCGGCAGCGGTAGCGCTAACGAGCGAGAAAACAGATGGCCGTTGGCGCGTGGTATTTGGGTCAAGCGTACGTGTGAGCACTTTTTTTTTATTCGTTGCTCGAAAAGTGATTTCCTTACGATTTTCATAATTACGCCCGAGTCCGAGAGGAGACTTGCTTGGATTCAACGTCAGTCGCACGACTTTGTATTTATATACGCGCGCGAGAGATTGTTGCAGTTCCGCTGCTTCGTTCCAGCTCGTCTAAATATTTTACTGTACGGAGGGGAAAGCGTCGGGGCCGCGCGGAGTAGTAAAAGACTCTTCGTTGTGTTTAACCGACTACTCGCGGCTGAGTTTATTAGATCTGCTCTTGGCCTCGTGAAGCTCCGGACGTCGTTTTTGTAGGTATAAGGTAGAATTCATGCAAATTTCTCTCGTCAACATTTTCTATTGTTTCCTTCGGTGTGCTCTTTTGTCGTTGTTATTTTCTCCCATAACGACGTCCTGGAAACGAGAGCGGAAAAAAATCGCCGGGACCAATCGATATTTCGCCAGATGAAGCGAAGCTTTTGCTCTCTCAAAGCTGCAGCGCTGAATCGACATTATACGGAGCTTTTTTTATCTTCGTTCTGTTTAAGGTACATATAAACGTGAAATTCGTGTAGAGTATATACCTATATGTATAGAGACGACTCGATGACGATCCTTCTTCCTGTATCTTTGACGGGAAAAGAGAAGTAGCGTATCGAACGAAGCTGCTGTGCGTATATACCACAGAGCGGAAGGAACAATTTCTTGTCGCATATATACCGCAGCGCGACGAGTTCTCTTTTACGGTATTGCCTTTGTTTGTTTACTCCGTTCCTTTGCTGTGAGCGCGCGCGCGTCTTCTTTATTTTGTGTGCTCTGCTTTTCAGAGAAACCGTCACAGTTACGCACAAACTTCCCGAGAGCCACTTGTGTATTTTAAATTACGCTCGTATTGAACGCTTTCCACTGATTAATACTCATATTTTTATTACAACGAATTTCTGCGAACAGTAAAATTTATATGATCCATCTCCATTATCGTCTCCATAATCCTACAAAAGTACACTCGCATCTCTGAATCCATCCATTTCACACACTCGCGTAATATAAGATATATACATAAGCCATGAAGTCGTCTACCGAAAAATGAGCAATAAAACTAAGAAGCCTGACGTCGTCATGACGAATGCAAAACTCACCCACCATTCGCATCCGTCGCGAGTCAAGTTTCGCGCGTATTATACAGCCGGCGCACCTGCAGAAGTTCTCTCTTTCTTTATATTCCTCAATCCGCCCTTTGTTTTATGCTCGCCTCGTTTCATAGACGTATAGCTCGTAGGGACAAACGACGAAATTTTGAATTTCCCGCTTCGGTATGCATGATACAGCGGCGATTTTTGTATATCAATCTTTTGACTTGGTTTGCTTCGCAGAGCTTGGATTATTTATCGACTGTGTATGTGTATGTGTGTTTGTTTTGAAAGTTGGAAATTCCGGCGAGTGCAAAGTTTCTTTCGGCCGAGTTTCTTCGCGGCCGCGCTCTGGGATTCGTTTTATTTCGCGGGGAGTATCGCTTTGTTCTAGAACGGATTATTGTTTATAACTATATTAGAGCTGCTCTGGAGAGAGCTTTTTTCAACTTTCAAATTCAATACAAGTAATATACGCGCTATATACCATTAGAACCCTTTGAAAAAATGTACAACGTTATAATGCGTATACGAATGCAACGTTTTGGCCCATTCTGACCCAAATAGCACACGTAAATGCTAAAATTCCTCCTTAGCCCGCTGCAGAAGGCGCTAGATACACCGATCGAGTTTTAAGTGGCTTTTGGGAATTTTCGAAAGGCCGCACGCGTTCGGGCTGTTAATTAAGGATGGGCGGCCCTCTCTCTCTCTCTCTGCGCTATCGCGCGCCGCAAATTGCTTTCGGAGCCTCCGAAACTCGCCGAAAGATTTATCTCGGCTACGCGCCTCTTGAACACGTCCTCTTCCACCCTCGCCTCCCTAATATCTCTACATAGCACACGCTGTACACCGTTACAGAAAAAATAAATTATATATATATATATATATATATATATATATATACGTACAGCACGTCGATGCGCTGCGGTAATTGCGAGTGCAATTAAGGCAATCGTCGCGATTTCATTAACGCAGCCTTGTATATAGCTCTAAAACGAGATGTGTGTATATTATATATGCAGCAGCGGGGGAGAACTCGTGTGACATCTAGCGCGCGAGATAAGGGATGACGAGTGTCGCGAGCACGTGCGCGCAGCGAGTTGGAGTTTATAGGATGTGGCGCTCGCTGGCGCAAGTATATAACGGGGCGCAAAGTGGGACATTAAGATTCCGCAGTTCCTCGAGCTTTATCGGAATATCTCTCGTCGCGCTGGTGGCGGCTGTCACGTTTGTTATTTCCAAAGTTTCCCGAGAGGGGATAAGGAGGCTTATATACTTTTATACTTTGACGAATTATTTAATGAGAGATGACGGAACTAATGGGAGAATTACGATTTGTTGCAGCTCGTGTATCCGTGACAGAGTCAAGGATTCTTCCTGCAGTTGAGCTTGGTGCAGCGCGAGGGAAAAGCTATCGGTGAGTGGAGCTTTTTTCTGTTTTTTTTTCTTTTTTTTTTTTTTTTTGTAAATATGGGTCAATTGATGTATTATTGATGCTCTCTCGGTTAGCGGAATGAAATAACAAATTTATTTGCAGCGGCAATATATTCGTCCCGAATTTGCCGTGAATTGAGGTGTATTATCAATATTGTATTTTTAAATGAAACGTTTATTTTTCACGGCGTGTATTTCTTTCGAATTTCTCTGCAAGCTCTCTCTTTGCAACCACCGGAAAATTCCAAAAAATATTCCAATCCATTAATTCGCAAACGCAAAACATGGATCGACTACTATATACTACCACCGCAAGCTTAAAAATGCATCCGACCGAACCCGCAAAATTTTTCCCCCGTTCTCGCTCAAAAATACACACAGCACCGCGACACCTCTCTCCCTGATTGAATGTCGAAACCCATCAGACACTGTGCACAATCGAGTCTCGGCCGTGAAACCTAAATAATTGAATCCTAATCACATTTCTCTCGATATACTTCAGCTCTGAATGTTCCATGACTCGTCCTATAATAAAAAAAAAAAAAAAACAAATGAGTACCACTCTGCAAAATTTTTTTGTTCGAGTTGCATGTTTTTGGTTCTTTAGCGCTTGAGATGGTCTTTTGTTAGCGAGCCGCGCTAAACGGACAACTTTCGTCGCGCAAACTTTCAACTACCTGCCAGGAATTTTAATCGAACTTTCGGCTGTGTGCAGTCTGGGCTCATCTAGAGCAGCGTGTACGTATATGGTACTGTCTCGATGTGTTTTTTTTTCCTTTTTCGAGTTGTTTTTGCCGCAACGTTTGTTAATAGAAAAGTTGCGGGTATACTCTTTAAAACGCAAAGTTTCGAGAAGTTTTTGTTGCCGCTTTGAGTGTACCGGATCTTCTTTAAAATTGAATCTTCTTTTGCCGCCAGAAGGACGCAGTTTCTCGCAGTACATTTTCGTGAAAAATGAATAAACGATAGAGTTGGTAAAGAAGCCTATGAGATATTATGCTCGTATAAAAATAACAATCCAGACGTACAATGGGGAATCATAAGCACAAAGCCAACTCGGCGCGCACGTCGCAGCAAATCATGCTTAAGAATAATCAAAACAAACACGTCCGCGCTAAGAATCGACTCTCTATCACGCTCTCGCTATCTCACCCTCGTCGACGTTAATCAGGAATTATTTCTCCTTCAACTTCCTTTCTCGTCGTCGATATCGTCTGCAAGCGTCGAATGAGCGATATTCTCCCGCGCGCAGTGGTCGATGCAAGAGCGATTTTATATATAGATATTGAACGATAAAATTTTTGCGCCGTTCTCTCTCTCTCTCTCTCCGCACACGCTCGTGCACGACGAGCAAGCGAGAGAGAGAGAGAGAGAGAGAGAGAGAGAGAGAGAGAGAGAGAGAGAGATGTAAGCGTTTAGGACGACGATATTTGCGGCGGGAAGAGGATGTGGTGCTCACGTTGTCGAGGAGGTATTTTGTTGGGTGATTGCTACTATGATTTATATTTGCGGTTAGAAGTTGATGGCGGCGGATCGATTGGGTCGTTGGATTTTTAATGTCGGTCAAAGTTTGAACCTTTGGTCGTTTTGTGCAGTGTTCGACGGTCTGTGGGAAAATACAGATTCTTACTGTTAACGAATAATCATCTTTATGTTCCTTATTTACGCTGACCCCAACTGCGGGAATATCCGATGTGCAGCTTTTTATCGATAGCCAGTCTATCAGTTAGGGAGATACAAGTGTTTATACTTAAACGTTCTCCATTGCTTGTATTCTGATGCGGACTATGTTAGTGTCAGAATACATGAAGAACATGCTCGACATGAATTTCGTTTTAATTCTCGCGACATTGTGTCATTGTGCATTGTCCCATCCTTATGATAAAGGTACGTAACTTGATTGATTAAAATTTAAGTATCAACGCCTATGAAAAAATATCGAAAACTTCGACGACACTTTCAGGCCTTGTTCCAATAAACGTAACGCACAACTTTATCGCCGATCATCAAACCTTTTACTTCGGGAGCAACATGTTTAAAAATAATGATGCCACATCCAACAAAAAGTGCGAAGTACCTGCCGGCTACCAATTCCACGTTGGATTCGGTGCCTACAAATATCACGAAGAACGACATACAGATTGGAACACTGCTAGAAAAGCTTGCATCGCAGAAGGAGGTAAGTCAAGCTTATATCTTCAGACGTCAGATTTTCGAATCCACTAATACTCGATCAATTTTTTAGCCCACTTGGCCATCCCACGATCAAAGGCGGAAGAAGCAATTCTAAAAAATTACATAGGTACTCAAGTAGTTAGGTGGGTGTGGGTAGGCTACCATGCTCTATTCGATGGCGAATATTACAGTGTTCTCGATGAGCCGATCGGTAATGCTACACATATTTACATACCCGAGTCAAGAAAATCAATGGACGATCGCTGCGTTCTTATGGCAGAAAAGCAGGGTCTTATGCGATGGTCTTGTAAAGGACCTGAAACTTTCATTTGTAAGATAGATTGCGAGGAGTACTAAAGTACGGTTTGTATCGTTGTTGAGCATTGCACATGCACTAATAAAAAAAAATTCTAGAAATATATCCATTGATGATGCTTATTTATATTTACGCTGACCCCAACTGCGGGAATATCCGATGTACGGCTTTTTATCGTTATATCAGCCTATCAGCTAGTGTAATATAAGTGTTACTTAAACGTTCTACGCCATGCTTTTACTAGTTTTCATCACGCGAGAATACACGAAGAACATGCTCGACATACGTTTCGTTATAATTCTTGTGGCATTGTGTCATTGTGCATCGTCTTTGCCTTATGAAGGTACGTATAATTTGATAAATTCAGATTTAATTATTCGTATAATACCTACAAGTAGTTTGAGAACGCCGACGACGCATTTTCAGGTACTGTTCCAATGAACGTAACGCACAACTTTGTTGCCGATCATCAAACTTTTTACTTTGGGAGCAACGCTCCTACAAACAATGCCACGTCCCGTAAAAAATGCAAAATACCCGACGACTACCAATTCCACAATGGATTCGGCGCCTACAAATTTCACGATGAACGAAGTATGGATTGGGAGACTGCTAGAAAAGTTTGCATCGCTGAAGGAGGTAAGTCAAGCCTATCTTCAGACGTCAGATCTTCGAATCCGCTATAATGCTTGATCAATTTTTTCAGCCCACTTGTCCATCCCACGATCAAAAGCGGAATTAGCGATTCTAAAAGATTATGTAGGTACTAAAGCAGATAGATGGGCCTGGGTAGGCTACTACGCACTTCTCGATGACTCCCAGTTTTACAGCGTTCTTGATGAACCGATCGGCAATGATATGCACATTCACACACGCGCACTCGCACGCATGTCAGGAGAATCGATGGGCGATCGCTGCGTTTTATTTACGCCGAATGAGGGTCTTATGCGATGGTTTTGCGAAGCATCTGCATTTTTTATCTGTAAGATAGATTGCGAGGAGAACTAAAGCACAAATTGTATTTCTGTTGAGTATTGCACATGTATATCAATAAAAAAAGTGGCATAAATCATTTGAAATATAATCATCTTTCACGCAATTATATAATAGACAATTATTCAGCTGATGTCGATAGAGCTATTACGTTATCGCTTTGAGGAAGCATATAGGCTAGAATAACTAGAAAAATATCTCCATTGATAATGCTTATTTATATTTACGCTGACCCCGACTGGGAATATCCGATGTGCAGCTTTTTATCGATACGCAGCATATCAGCTAGTGAAATATAAGTGTTGCGAGGAGATCACGAGGAGTACTAAAGTTAATAAAAAAAATGTGTACAGGTATCATCGTCATTCACTCGGTGCAAAAAGCAGCCGCGGCCAATAACGTCATTCGCAAAATCGTGTCCGAGAAATTGCGCTCGGCAGTAGTCGCTTTGCTTACGTTTACGAAGCGCCGGAGCAAGCTCTTCGCGTAGCTCTCCTCGGATAAACACAGAGCAGCAGCAGTACTACAGCTCAGACAAGCGGAAAGTCAAATAGAAGAGGGAAAACAAGATGAAAGTCATAAACGCAAGCTCCGAAGATGCTGCGCGAGAGCAAGCTCTGCGGGAATAAGGCATTTCGGTATCACAAAGGGAGCAGATTCCTTTTCATCTCTTTTTGTATATACTATATTGACGCGTACCTCATTATTTATTAGTCATCGCGTCGATCACGTTATTGAATCGCGAAGAAATACGCGCCGGATGAAATTCGTCAAGCAAAATCTTGAAAACATAAATTCGAACAAAAGTTAAAGACGCGCGCTGGAAAGCAGACAGTACTCGCAGAAAAATTATACGATCTCTGCTCGGAGAAATTCGGGAAACTATATCCCTCCAGAGAACTTTTCTCGGCAACGCGTCCCAAGACGCATCCCACGCGAGCGACACACATCCTCTCCTCTGAAAAATGCAGCGATCGCGTCTACATACGTACACGTACGCGTACACGTATATACACAGATGCAGAGGCGTATTTCTCATCCCGCACGAACTTGGCACCGTTGGCCATATTTCTTCCGCGCGGACGTCGAAACAAATGGGATCCGCGCCGATGAGGCCGGCTGTGTATAGGTATTTGTTTGTGCGACAGTCTTCGGTAATTCGTTCGCTTCGACGAGTTGTTTCCTTTTGTTTTCCAGCTGCAGCGCTATATACCGGGAGATTTATGGCGCGACCAGCGGTGATTTTTGAATTTTTGAAAGCCGCGCGCGCACTACGATGGATTAGCTTCATTGAATATCGCGAGCTTGCGCGTGTGTATTGGAATAGAAGCGTAATTTGCATAATTGCAATCACGCGGTCTAGAAAATCAACGTGGAGTATTATATTCGATCTGATGAATTTTTAAAAAAAAAGATACCACGCTGGATTGAATTCGCGTTGGAACGCTGCCAGGCTTCGAAAATTCGTAAATGTATAAAAATGGAAGATTATCCGGCTGTCGGGGTGAATTTATCAGCCTACTTCCGTTTTGGAATTCGTCGCGTTTAAAAACAATCTCGATGCAGAAAACGCTAATCGCCATATCCCTTATGTAAAAATATTATATGTATACGCGATTTTCGAGGTCCCGTTTCGAGGCGATTCTTCGACCCGTAGCAGGGCTTGTGCCAGGGCTCACTCTACGGGATTTTCTTCGTTTTTCGGTCCCCTTTAAGACTATGGGGTCTAGATTGCTGAGAAAACGGTCGGAGGTATCGAAAAAGCCCATAGAGTCCAGCCCAAATATACGCGATTTTCGAGGTCCCGTTTCGAGGCGATTCTTCGACCCGTAGCAGGGCTTGTGCCAGGGCTCACTCTACGGGATTTTCTTCGTTTTTCGGACCCCTTTAAGCCTATGGGGTCTAGATTGCTGAGAAAACGGTCGGAGGTATCGAAAAAGCCCATAGAGTCCAGCCCAAATATACGCGATTTTCGAGGTCCCGTTTCGAGGCGATTCTTCGACCCGTAGCAGGGCTTGTGCCAGGGCTCACTCTACGGGATTTTCTTCGTTTTTCGGACCCCTTTAAGCCTATGGGGTCTAGATTGCTGAGAAAACGGTCGGAGGTATCGAAAAAGCCCATAGAGTCCAGCCCAAATATACGCGATTTTCGAGGTCCCGTTTCGAGGCGATTCTTCGACCCGTAGCAGGGCTTGTGCCAGGGCTCACTCTACGGGATTTTCTTCGTTTTTCGGACCCCTTTAAGCCTATGGGGTCTAGATTGCTGAGAAAACGGTCGGAGGTATCGAAAAAGCCCATAGAGTCCAGCCCAAATATACGCGATTTTCGAGGTCCCGTTTCGAGGCGATTCTTCGACCCGTAGCAGGGCTTGTGCCAGGGCTCACTCTACGGGATTTTCTTCGTTTTTCGGACCCCTTTAAGCCTATGGGGTCTAGATTGCTGAGAAAACGGTCGGAGGTATCGAAAAAGCCCATAGAGTCCAGCCCAAATATACGCGATTTTCGAGGTCCCGTTTCGAGGCGATTCTTCGACCCGTAGCAGGGCTTGTGCCAGGGCTCACTCTACGGGATTTTCTTCGTTTTTCGGACCCCTTTAAGCCTATGGGGTCTAGATTGCTGAGAAAACGGTCGGAGGTATCGAAAAAGCCCATAGAGTCCAGCCCAAATATACGCGATTTTCGAGGTCCCGTTTCGAGGCGATTCTTCGACCCGTAGCAGGGCTTGTGCCAGGGCTCACTCTACGGGATTTTCTTCGTTTTTCGGACCCCTTTAAGCCTATGGGGTCTAGATTGCTGAGAAAACGGTCGGAGGTATCGAAAAAGCCCATAGAGTCCAGCCCAAATATACGCGATTTTCGAGGTCCCGTTTCGAGGCGATTCTTCGACCCGTAGCAGGGCTTGTGCCAGGGCTCACTCTACGGGATTTTCTTCGTTTTTCGGACCCCTTTAAGCCTATGGGGTCTAGATTGCTGAGAAAACGGTCGGAGGTATCGAAAAAGCCCATAGAGTCCAGCCCAAATATACGCGATTTTCGAGGTCCCGTTTCGAGGCGATTCTTCGACCCGTAGCAGGGCTTGTGCCAGGGCTCACTCTACGGGATTTTCTTCGTTTTTCGGACCCCTTTAAGCCTATGGGGTCTAGATTGCTGAGAAAACGGTCGGAGGTATCGAAAAAGCCCATAGAGTCCAGCCCAAATATACGCGATTTTCGAGGTCCCGTTTCGAGGCGATTCTTCGACCCGTAGCAGGGCTTGTGCCAGGGCTCACTCTACGGGATTTTCTTCGTTTTTCGGACCCCTTTAAGCCTATGGGGTCTAGATTGCTGAGAAAACGGTCGGAGGTATCGAAAAAGCCCATAGAGTCCAGCCCAAATATACGCGATTTTCGAGGTCCCGTTTCGAGGCGATTCTTCGACCCGTAGCAGGGCTTGTGCCAGGGCTCACTCTACGGGATTTTCTTCGTTTTTCGGACCCCTTTAAGCCTATGGGGTCTAGATTGCTGAGAAAACGGTCGGAGGTATCGAAAAAGCCCATAGAGTCCAGCCCAAATATACGCGATTTTCGAGGTCCCGTTTCGAGGCGATTCTTCGACCCGTAGCAGGGCTTGTGCCAGGGCTCACTCTACGGGATTTTCTTCGTTTTTCGGACCCCTTTAAGCCTATGGGGTCTAGATTGCTGAGAAAACGGTCGGAGGTATCGAAAAAGCCCATAGAGTCCAGCCCAAATATACGCGATTTTCGAGGTCCCGTTTCGAGGCGATTCTTCGACCCGTAGCAGGGCTTGTGCCAGGGCTCACTCTACGGGATTTTCTTCGTTTTTCGGACCCCTTTAAGCCTATGGGGTCTAGATTGCTGAGAAAACGGTCGGAGGTATCGAAAAAGCCCATAGAGTCCAGCCCAAATATACGCGATTTTCGAGGTCCCGTTTCGAGGCGATTCTTCGACCCGTAGCAGGGCTTGTGCCAGGGCTCACTCTACGGGATTTTCTTCGTTTTTCGGACCCCTTTAAGCCTATGGGGTCTAGATTGCTGAGAAAACGGTCGGAGGTATCGAAAAAGCCCATAGAGTCCAGCCCAAATATACGCGATTTTCGAGGTCCCGTTTCGAGGCGATTCTTCGACCCGTAGCAGGGCTTGTGCCAGGGCTCACTCTACGGGATTTTCTTCGTTTTTCGGACCCCTTTAAGCCTATGGGGTCTAGATTGCTGAGAAAACGGTCGGAGGTATCGAAAAAGCCCATAGAGTCCAGCCCAAATATACGCGATTTTCGAGGTCCCGTTTCGAGGCGATTCTTCGACCCGTAGCAGGGCTTGTGCCAGGGCTCACTCTACGGGATTTTCTTCGTTTTTCGGACCCCTTTAAGCCTATGGGGTCTAGATTGCTGAGAAAACGGTCGGAGGTATCGAAAAAGCCCATAGAGTCCAGCCCAAATATACGCGATTTTCGAGGTCCCGTTTCGAGGCGATTCTTCGACCCGTAGCAGGGCTTGTGCCAGGGCTCACTCTACGGGATTTTCTTCGTTTTTCGGACCCCTTTAAGCCTATGGGGTCTAGATTGCTGAGAAAACGGTCGGAGGTATCGAAAAAGCCCATAGAGTCCAGCCCAAATATACGCGATTTTCGAGGTCCCGTTTCGAGGCGATTCTTCGACCCGTAGCAGGGCTTGTGCCAGGGCTCACTCTACGGGATTTTCTTCGTTTTTCGGACCCCTTTAAGCCTATGGGGTCTAGATTGCTGAGAAAACGGTCGGAGGTATCGAAAAAGCCCATAGAGTCCAGCCCAAATATACGCGATTTTCGAGGTCCCGTTTCGAGGCGATTCTTCGACCCGTAGCAGGGCTTGTGCCAGGGCTCACTCTACGGGATTTTCTTCGTTTTTCGGACCCCTTTAAGCCTATGGGGTCTAGATTGCTGAGAAAACGGTCGGAGGTATCGAAAAAGCCCATAGAGTCCAGCCCAAATATACGCGATTTTCGAGGTCCCGTTTCGAGGCGATTCTTCGACCCGTAGCAGGGCTTGTGCCAGGGCTCACTCTACGGGATTTTCTTCGTTTTTCGGACCCCTTTAAGCCTATGGGGTCTAGATTGCTGAGAAAACGGTCGGAGGTATCGAAAAAGCCCATAGAGTCCAGCCCAAATATACGCGATTTTCGAGGTCCCGTTTCGAGGCGATTCTTCGACCCGTAGCAGGGCTTGTGCCAGGGCTCACTCTACGGGATTTTCTTCGTTTTTCGGACCCCTTTAAGCCTATGGGGTCTAGATTGCTGAGAAAACGGTCGGAGGTATCGAAAAAGCCCATAGAGTCCAGCCCATAGTGAGTCGCGATAAGCAAACATTGAAAATGTAAATAAATGAACTGACGAACAACTGTTGAATTCAAATGCGTTTATGGGGCAAGTATGAGCATACGCGGATGCTTGCACACGCGATAAAAAATTTTACTTCTACTATACAAAGATTATTTAAATACTGAGATTTCGCTAGTTAGCCTAATAGGGCCGAATGAACCCTTTTGTGCTCGATTCGAGGGACCGACTGGGCCTAGAAAGTTGTGTTTTTTCGATTATCTTGGTATAACTATCGAATTCAAATCTCTCTCCCAAAAACGTAAAAGTATATATCAAAATATTGTGACAACCTTTCATTAATCTTTGAAATACTATTAAGCTTAGAACTACTAAGACATGCTCTATAATTCAATAATACAAAATCTAAGATTTTTATGAGTAAGATACCGGTAACAAAATATGCGCGAGCT
The DNA here is from genome assembly GCA_012977825.3 of Pteromalus puparum. Lineage (NCBI taxonomy): Eukaryota > Metazoa > Arthropoda > Insecta > Hymenoptera > Pteromalidae > Pteromalus > Pteromalus puparum. The sequence goes on from CM053171.1 coordinate 57,130,720, forward strand.
CTGTCAATTCTAGTAGGAGGAAAAAACTCTGCTGAGTCGGTCGCGAGAGATTACTCGTCGATTTTCATAAAATATTCTTCAGTCGCCTACAAGAGGCCATGTCGAAAACTAAAAAAAGCGCATTGGCATTAGAAACTGCCTCGTATCCTCGAGAAAAAAAAATCGCGGATCCTCATTCCAGCGGATTTTCCTACTACTCCTCTTTCTCCGTCCTAATTCCTCTCGACTCCCGGCGATATTTTTCCTTCGTTTTTCGCCTCACATTCGCTAATTCCCGTGCCTGTTTTTGCTCTTCTCGCGTTTTCCTGCTGCGCAGAGCGAAAAGAAATAAAAGCACACACACACACAGCGATTATATCCGTCCTCTCTATAAATACGAGCTTTCAGGAGGGAAGGCTGCCGTATACCTGCGGAGTTTCTCGCCCTCGAGTTTTTTAATCGGCGCAGCTGCTTATTTCCTTTTTTTCCCTCCTGTTCGCGCGGATACGTAGTGCAGATGTTGCTCGCGGAGATATTCCGTGAGGGAAAGCAATAGTACATGATGGACGTTCAAAGCTGGTCCTCTATACCCTCGCGAGAGAAAGAGAGAGAAAGAGAGAGAGAGAGAGAGAGAGAAAGTGAGGGATTATTTATCGCGTTGCCGTGATGACGGCCGCGTTATGGCTTCTTTCTCTGGCTTTATTCGTGTCCTTCTCGGCTCTGCCGCGCGCACGTAATTTCGCGCGCGTGATTCTTTATATACGTCCTGCGGCGTGCGAATTATCGCCGGGAATTTAACGACTTCTGTAAATGACTTTCTTTCTTTCCCCTATTATCGGTGATTGATGGTTTGGATTAGTTGAAATTTGATTAATGTGGGTTGGGCTGGGTGTATTTTCGATTAATGAGCACTATTTGCGATGAGTGTAAACAATTTGTATATAAACTATATTGCATCGAGTACTTCATCGCAGGCGCTATAACCAATTGAAAACGTAATTGGATTTAACGCGCGGGCGTATTTACATCAATTTTCTGATACAGACGCGAATAACATTATTCCGGATATTATAATTCGATAATCTCGACACACTCATTTAAAGGGCACACGCATCATGCGTAATCCATTTTGCTCTCAAAGCCACCCCCTAACGATCCACTTGCGTTAAAAATCTGCCCCAAAAAAAAAAAAAAAAAAATTTCTCAAGTCCTCGACTTATCGAGTGCAGCATCTTGGAAGCTTTATGCGCGAAAGACGAGGAGAGAAAGGTTCTTTTTTTTTGGCACTCATCTTCGCGGAAAGCCGCTGACGTAGCGGTTAGCACGAAGTGCGACAAGTGCGCGGAGCTTTCTTTTTTCGCTTCGCTTTTTTTCAGGCATACACGAATCTTCGTGAAAATTAAATAGCAACTTAATAATAAATCAGAGAATTCTTCCTCCAGCCCGAAACACTTCTCTCCTCGAAGAGAGAAAAAAAAGAAACTATATATACTCGCGCAGTTATCGGTTATCAATCCGCATACGCGCCATCTGTCCCCGTCGACGGCCGTAAAGTCTGCAAACTTTCGAAAACCCCTACCGGCGTTCCGCTAGGCTACATATACCTATAACCCTCGAAACTCGCGTATACAGCGCAACTGTGCGACACACGAGAGAAAAGCCGCTGCTATAGCTGTGTATAGCGTGCAGTGTTGCGCGCGGAAAACAAGCGACGCGACAAAAGTGGGCCAAAGCTCGCTTGCGCGCGAAAAACGCGCTCCGATCATCGACTCGCCTATTCCCCCCCTCGAACACAGCGATTTAGCGCGGAGTTTGAAAATAAATAGAGAAAAAAATACACACACGCGGCGAAACAAAAAATGCTCCGCAACTCGGTGTGTGTGCATGTGTTATATACACCTTGGAAATTCGAGGCGTCGCTCGCTGCTGTGTGTGAAACTCGAGTATATATAGGCGTGAGCGGGTGGTATAAGCGTTGGTATAGAGATAGAGAGTAAGAGAAAGAGAATCATCGGATTGGCCGGATTTCCATTGATCCTTAACCTCTTCCCGCGCGATTTGCGTGTCTGTGTATGGAGTCTGTATATATATATGGAGCTTCGATACAGCAGGTGGTACATATTCGAGCTTCTCTCTCTCTCTCTCACTCGTCCGCGTTGTCTTTTATTGCAGCTCGCGCGCTGAAATGAGAAAATTCATTTTCTAACTATCCGAGGATATACATCTATCTGTCTCCCTGCTTTATCCGTAAATTGAAAGTCCGGATATAGAGGCGTTTTATAGCCAGCTCGGGCGTTATTTAATCGCCAACCGAGAATCGATTAAAATTCGCCTAATTTCAAGACAGAGCATTTCATTACCATCATCTCTTTATTCTCGTCATAGAATTACCAATGAATTTCGACCACTCGTCATCCTTCCCTCATTCAACAATGCGCTACTCTCGACGAAAATACCGAACCCGATCGTGTTTAATAAAAACTCATCAACGAGCCTCCTCCTTTATCTTTGAAAGCTCTGCGCCTGGTACCTTAACCCAATTTGAAGCTCCCGCGTGTAGACGCGCGCACACACGCTCTCTACCCCCTAAGAGTGTATTCGGCGATATCGAGCTGCCGGCGACCTACTTGTGAGGGCCAACTGCCTCTTTCTCTCTGTATCTTTTTTGCGCGAGTGGCTCTTCTCGGTGGCGACGGGGGAAGCTACACGAGCATATACATAGGGCTTCGTCTTAATTCAAAGTTCAGGACGCGTGCGACTACTGATGCGAGTGATGTCTATATGCAGGGGCTCTTCTTCTTCTCTTTGTGTGTGTCTGGTGAAAAAAGGAAGGAAAATCCATTATCTCTCCGCTTCTCGTAGATCCTAATAATCTCAGTTCGAAAAGGTCATTTTTCCGAGTGCTTATGCGCTCATCCCTCCGTCGTCGTTTTCTTTCTTCTCGGCTTCTCAGGATCCGTCAGTCACTTTCTTTTATTCGTTCTGACGTTCGCGAATCCGGGCAAGGATTTCGATCTCGCATAGAAACTATATACATACATATACATATAAAAAGTTTTATCGTACGTCGACCGTTAAAACTTTGCCCGAATGTTTTTTTTTTCTCGACTCGAGCGACGGCATTTCCATGCCTCCCTCGCTTGTCACACTCTATTTGTCATCTGTCTCCTCGGGCTCTTTTTTCGCCCTCCGCTGACCCTTTGAGCCCTCTCTCTCTCTCGCGAGTCAAACAATAGACTCACGTTGCAGCTATCGATAACGATCGTCGCGGCGGCTCGAGACAAAAGAGCCGCACGTTTTGAATTTCGAGCCGAGAGCAGCTGTCGATGAATGGAAAACGAATCGAACGTTTGTCGCAAGCGGGGGGATATTCACTGACGATTCCTCGATGCGGGGACGCTTCATTTTAGACTTTTATTGCAAGTACCATGAGATTGTGTGCGAGTGTATGAGTTTCGATTGTAAATATCGGGGATATGCGGTAATTGGGAAGTATCGGCGGTTATCGAGTTGCGAAAAATCATTTCAGCTTTTGTTGACAGTTTCGGTCTTTTGTCTTAATGGAAAACGAATTCTATACTGATATGCGCTTTTTTTTAAGTGTGCGCGAGGAACGATAATAAGAGAGGGACTCGTTACTCGTTATGGATTGTTCTCGAAACAAAAACACCTCGACTTGGCTATTGTTATTTCGCATTATGCATAGTCCCTTTGAGAGAGGGAGAATACAAAAGACATATCTGAAGGACAATATTTTTCTTCGCTCGATCTACTTATAAATGCAATTATGGACGAATCTGCATGTCAAAGCGAAAGCGCTTGGAAAGCGCAGTCGCTCTATAACTGGGGCGAATAAATGAACGCCTTTTGTAAATTGTAAATCTCATTTCTGCCACGCACCTTTATTTTGAAATGCGAAAAAAAAAATCTTTCACAGTTTATTAGAATAACGCAGTTGCTTTAGTATTATAGCATAGTGACAAAACTCGAGGTGAGATTACTGTCAAAATTCCAAACACATATAGTGCATTTGCGGTTGGGTGTCTGTCGAGAGGTACTCTAATGAATATCCAGTCTCACGAATCAGACATACATTCATGCGAATACTATGTGGCTGTGCACCTCGCATTTCGGGAATTGAAAAGAGCTCGACAAAATTGAAAAACAACACGTACGTCCTCGCTGTGAGATTGTTCTCAAGCTCCAATTCGTTTCTGAAAAATTTTCACTTTTAACGAGAATACGTACAACGGAACATTAATAACTCTTTCTTTTTATCAAAAAAAAATTTACACGTGACTCGTACAAATCGATCCTTGCAAGAGTCTCGAAAAAGTTATTAATCGCGCTGCGCAAAAATAGAGATCGAGCGCTCATATATTTTTCAAACCACACGAGTTCCACGTCTCTCTCGAAGTAATTAAAAAAAAAAACGTAACAAAATCGAGAAAAATACAGTTTTGCTAAGAGAGAAAAATAGAAGCTTCGACGCAGTCTCTCCTGGTTTATATAAAGCCGCACAAAGGGTTAATCGAAGCGGCTGCCTTAATGGTTCGGAAATAATTAATACGCCGTGTAGCTTTCCCTTCCTACTCTCTCGTATACAATATAATTGAAACGAAAAAGAACGAGGGAAGCTCCGTTAAAAGAGACGTTTCATTACGGGAAAAAGAAACGCGTATATATATACGTGCTACGAATATTCACTCTGCGACCGCTGTACGCCCCCGCGCGCGGATATAGAATTCCTTTGTATTTGCGCTCGTTTTCCGGCGCGCTTCTCGTTTTCAATCCCCATTAACCGATTTTCCCGGTGTCTTATGTCCCCTTCCCCGGAATAATAATCGGGAATATTGCGATCTCTTTTAGCCGATATCGACTAGCTAATTTCCGCGAGATACCCTTCTTCCCGCGCCGGCGATAAATATCATAACAAAAAGCATTCCGCAAATGGCCTCCGGATGTAAAAGCATTTTGAAAGCTCCTCTACAGTACCGAGCGAAACAAAACATTATAGGTATAAATGTCTCTATCTGACGTGAAACGCACTCCGAGCATGATAATATTTATATATATATATACGATAAAATTTTGAAAACGAAGGAATCCGATACTCGCCGTCGATAAAATTCAACTTCTGCGTAAATAAACCTCCAAATCAACGTCCCACTTGGCTCTATCCCTCCGCGAGAGAAGCGCAAGAAAAGCTCACCTCGAGGGATATATCGCGCCGTCCTCTCGCAGTTTCAGTCATCCGGACACCGCAGTCGGGATTTTCTATCTGTCCGCCGGCGAAACTCCCGCGACGTGATGCTGCGCGACTACCTACGGCCCGCTGAACTTTTCCGTTGTCTTCTTATACGCGTAGAGAGCGAAAGGGAGTAGGGAAGGGAGAATAAAGCTCGGATAAAGTTTATTGGGCCACGCTGTTAAACGGGCTTAAAAAGTGTCGTAAATCTGATTTGAATGGGATTTGTGGTCGCAGCGCATGTATATATATATAGTTCAGCCTAATGCTAGCTGCGCTTTTGAAATTAATTCGATCCGGGATAGCGCCAGTGTCTTGTGGTTTTCGATGAAAAAAGGGAATTTGGATTTTATTGCTTCAAAGGGCACACTTTTTCTATTTCCGTTTTTATTTTTGTTTCTCTCGCGTATATATTCTTTTATTTTCTGTGTCTGCTTTATGGTAGATCGAATGAAGTCGAACCCTTTTGTTCGGATTAAAGAAGCAAAGGGCGGGAACGTCGCCGTTTGAAAAATCCAACGCGCGAGCTTTTAGAGAGTCCGAGTGCTGAGCTGACCTAAAAAGACAAAATTTTATTTTCCTTTTCCAAAAGGGAGTGTGTGCATGTGAGTGTCCAGTGGAATATTTACTTTTTATGCACTGTCAGAAGTTTATTGAAACGTCAATTCTTACTTTCCACTCTACTGTGTCCACACAATGGACAGTCTTGACGTTTATCCCGTCAATAGAATACTCAATACTCCGTGACCGTCAAACGAAATAAATCGAAATCGATCTCAAAGTTATCACCAACCATAATTGGAAAATTTCACACGTATCTGAGCACGTTAATATCCTGCAATTACATCAGCCGCACTGATCATCAGGATAAACGCTTAAATTAAAACGTCCACACCTATATAGTCATCAAGAAAATCAACTTTACAAAACATCTATTCATATTCGACGCACAGCACAGTCCCGAAAATCCCAGCACAACAGCGCATAAATTCTCGAGCGCTAATCCATTCCGACGTGCCTAAATAATCTAATGAAAGCTCGCGCATTACGCGGCTAGTCCGGGATATCCCTATACATACGCATTAACGCAATATTATCGGCCGGGCCGTATACACGCTCTGGATTTTCCTGAAGAGTAAGTGCCGAGAGGCTCGTGGCTGGTAATTCGAGCGAACGACTAAATCTTCGAGCAGTTGATGATTAATCGAGAGAAGCTTATTTTTGTTTTAGAAGTCTGCGTCTGATTCGATGAGCTATTTATGTAGTGTAAGTACAAACTCTGATTAAACGTCATTCGCCCGAGGGTCGACAAGCAAATGTTTTACGGACCGAAATTTCATTGCAAACTGACAAAAGCAGAACAGTGTAACTTCCTCCGGAATTACACTGTCCGAAAATAGGAAAACTCGTTCGCTTTTCACGCGCGCTGGGAGAATCGTGAAATCCAAAATAAACACAAAACTCATCAAAAAGCTCAGCGAGTCCGCACAGCTCCTCCTCCTCCTCATCTTCCTCGCATCGGTTTGAAATTGAATCTCAAAAATAGCAACAACGAAAAAAAAAATCGGTGATCAAGATGCCGCGACATGGGAGGATCTCTCCTCTCGTCGTGGGAGTATAGGCAAAAAAAAAAAAAATTAATCGAAAGCTCGCGAACGATGGGCATAAACCGCCGACTGAAAATGGCTTTCGAGCGAATCGATGGACATCAATGCTCCCGAGCGTTATAGCGTATAGTAGTAGTCTCTATCTCTCTTCTTCGTTGGATTCGACACACTGGATATACGTGTGTGTATATATAGCGGAAGCAGCTCTCCCCGAGAGCACATCTCGTTAAATTGGACATCGAATTGAGATCGTGAAACGCCGTTTTCCAGCAGAGACAACCCGATCTATCCGACGCTGCTTGCGAGAATAATGACAAAAACGTTGACCCTCGCCTGAAAGGCATGAGAGCTTTTTTTATTATACGCGACGGTTTAGTGCGTGCATGTACAGTTCCTGCTTTCCAGAGAGAGAGATCGATCTAGTGCGTGGATATAAATAGATGAGCCGTGCGCTTGAAATGTTATTTTTCCGAGTTTTATGCAGAAAGAGAGCTCGAAGAATGTTTCGTTATTTTGCAGAGCTCTTTTGTTTTTTGCTCGACGCGCCGCGCTCGGAAATACTCCCTGCGCAATTTTTTACGAGAGACGTATCGAAGATTTTATTATTATTTTTTTTTTTTACTATATCTCTCTCGCTTTTTACACAGGCGCGTGTATTTCTGTCCATATTAATAATTCTTAGTTACAGCTCCTTTTTTTTTCCGGTGATTGATTTTGTCTCGCGAGTATGAGAATAGAATCGGTAACCTCAATAGTTATTTTCACTTTTGAATTTTCATGCCGAGCAAGACCGCATCTATTCTCGCACTGTCTTAATTATTCGGTTGGCTCAAAATCTTTTCGCGATCGTTACACATATTATGCAGTCCCTTATCGAGCCCTTTACCTCAATTACTATATTCAGCTGAGTAAGTACAACCGCAAGACCCAAACACCTCCCGCTTGTCAATAAGTGCCAGCAGAACACTTCCTCAACTATTGGCCGAGTAATTGGTAACAGAGAGAAGTGATACGCCAAGGGAGCCGCTACTTACTCCCGACACGACTAAGTTTGTTTGACTGTTTGTTGACGAACTTCCACCCAATGCTTTTTTTTTCTCCTTCGTGTGAGATAACTCCAGAGTTTCGGCAACTAACTCTGCGGTTCTTCGACGTGTGCAGATGATCGCGGGAATACGTCGTAAGGAGCCCTAAAATATTTTCAACTATATTATGTTCAAAAGCGTCGATAAAATTTCACAAAGAAACAATTAAACTCGAAGTTGCAGTGTGAGCTCCATCAGAGACATTAGTCGAGAGCTGCAGCAAACGAGACCCGGAAGTTGATGGAGAGAAAGAGAGAGAGCCATAGGCCTCTAGTGTACAAGTTCGTAATGGAGCGCGACACAATGCGTGTACATGACGGAACGGCCGCAGCGGCCCGGAACCGGCCTCAACCGACTGCGGCTTTGAAATTTCGGCAGAACGGAAATTATTCCGATTCGTCTGCAGCTAAGTTCGCGAGCTTGACTGTTTCGCGAAATAGCGCTTTTATATGGACGTTATACTATATACGGTAAACTCGGATAGAAAAGAAATAAAATCCTAATTAAATAAATTGTTATGATTTTCATACTTAGCTTTAAAATTTGTTCCGCATCAGTTGATACAAAAGCGCGGCAATTTCAAAACGAGCCTCCGAGCATCCCTCGTCGCACTATCTTGTTGTCGACTTATCGTACTCCCGTAAATTCGGTTATGATCGCCGCTGACCGCTCGCGCTCCCGACCGTAAAAAAAAAAAAAAACTAACGCTTGGAAGATTACGCGGCGGTATACGAGCGCCACACACTGCACACACACATATCCGATCAATCCGGCCTTTTGATTTTTATTGCGTAGCGGCCGCGGCTTGGAAATATGAGAAAAATCTGGCCGATTTATGTAACGTAGAAGGAGGAGGAAATTGCCAGTAGGGTTGCGTACATTGTTTGCCATGCGATGCAGGAAAAGAGAGAGGAGAGAGAGAGAGAGATGCAGGATTTACGGCCACGGCTATTGCCGCTCGACATACGAGTTTTGAGTGGCTGCCCCGTTTATTGGCATTGAAAAGGGACGCGCTGCGTCTTTATACGTGTATTTCGCTGTAAGCTCTTTTATGGGAGCTTTTGCGCGAAAAAGCGACCGTTCGCTCGAGAGTTTGCCAAGGAGATGTTTCGTTCGCGATAAATTTGTCGTTAGAATTCAAAGCTCGTATGATTTGCTCGAGTCGAACAGTTCTGAAATTAACACGGACACACTATGGAGGAAATGTAAATTCGCACGGGATTATACGCGTCGATTTCGCGGATACCTATACCGCGTTCCCGTTTCACTTTCGAAACTCATTAGGGTTTTGCTTGTTCAGGTAAGGAATTTATACTCATCGGGAGTATATAGGGTGTACGCGTAAAAAATTCATCGCTTAATGCAGCACTTTGTTCCCATTCGGTTTATTGGACTGTTTTTCGCTCTCTCAACTGCGATGTTAATCCGTTATTTTCTTTGCCCATATACACTTCCCGCGAATACCACGGCTGATTGCATTATTTATCTCCCAACAACAACAACATCGCTGGATATTTACTCCGCGTCTGACGTACACGCGTCAAAAGCAGCTATTATATTTTTTAGCGAAATACGTGATCCGGAATATAAAAAAAAAATAAATACCGCAAAAAAATCCAGCCTTCTTTTCACCCTCCAATAAATCAATCACAGCTCCGTCAAGCGCAAGACCACAAAAAAAAAACAAAGAGCGACTCGTCCACGCTAGAATAATTTCGAAAGAGCCGAGCTGGAATATATCGCAATAGCTGAAACTTCCCGACGCGATACATCGAATAATTGAATATTCCCCAGCAGTCTCCCGAGAGGATTCCACGCGTACCTCCCGCGTGTTTGGCTTTTCCCTTACGCTTTTTTTTCCGCGCGAGGAATTTCCCTGTGTCTTCGAGTGTTGTATGTGTATCGTAAAGGGGGAAAGAAGGAAGAGGTATGAGGAGCTTTATGGAGATGGATCGTAGCGCTGTTTTCCCTGGCTTATGTGTGGCGCAGTCCTTTTGCTTTATGAGCCCGAACGACGTAGAAGACGTATAGGAATGTATTGTGGGGAGTATACGCTATGATGAATGACGATGAGGAGAGAAATTTAATGATTGTCGAAGCTAGGCTGGAATAAATTTATCGATATGCTATGATCCACTACTGGAATTTAATCTTTATTTTTCTTTTTTTCTGTTTCAGGTGAGTTTCTCCAATCATCGAGTTTATCACATCGATTACAAAACACGTAAGACACGAAAAAAATGTCTCATCCCTCTGACCATCGGCTTATCCATTACCCTCACGTCTTCCGCCTCCGCAGACGTTTTCTCTGCTCTTTTTATACATCATTCCGATATCGTCGAACACATCCGCGACGTGCCTTGACGCGATTCTCTCTCCTTCCGGGTAAAATTAAATATCCCCGCGTGGAATCCGCTCGCGATAGAAATTAAATTCCTTTTTTTCAGACCCGCCCTCTCGATTGAAATCTGGCGGAGACATGAGATGCCGACGAGTATATAGCGGTGTAATATCTGCTCCTGTACATCATTACACGTACGTGATGTCATAATTCAGAGTCGGCGCACTTTATGGAATACTCAAATGAGGGAGTGATTTATACGCCGTGTATAAATGGAATACGTAGGGCAAAATTCATAATTATATACACAAAATTCGAAAATTTCTAAATGCCTACGGTGCTATAACAATTTGTCTTAACAACCCTTCCATACATCATCTCTCCCAGTCGGCGATACATTCGTCGCGCGCACATCAGCGATAAATGCCAGCGACCTCGATTAATATTTCCCGAGTCGTCTCTTACAAGAGCCAACGTGTCCCCTATCTGTATGCGACTATCGTCCATTTGTAATGCAGAGCTAAATTAATAAACAATGAACTCTCGGATACGACCCGTCGACGTCGTCTAGGCTATATCCATATACGCCAGCTCTCTCTCCGTTTTACGTTTTTTACACACTCGCCTGTGCATGTGAGCGATCACCTTTATTGTTTCGATTTCGCCGGGATTTCCGAGGAAAGCAATCGCTGCAGTTCTCTCTCTCTCTCTCTCTCTCTCTCTCTCTTTGGTTTAGGATGATTCGCGTCGGGGAAACGTCGTCGCGCGGCAGCGGCTAGAATGTATAATACGCAGAAAATGGGCTTTTGCGGTTTTATGGCTTAGCGAAGTTACTAAAGGAAATTGGAATTTTCATAGCTGTGACGTATCGATGTGTATGACGTTTTTAAATTATTCCGCCGATGCTAAAAAGCAGTAAACGACTACGCGCGTCGACAAAAAGCAGCAACAGTAGCGCATCGACTTGCGCCAAGTCGCCGCATTTAGGATTGATCGAATCGCCTTATTCTCTTCCATATTTACACATAATGTATATAGAGAAAACATATCTCGGAATATAACGGCGACGGGCCTTTGGCTGAGACTCAAATTCCATAAATCCACGAAGAAGCCTTTCTTTCGGGGCATCGGCTCGCTGCATAAATCTCCTGCACACATGCGGCGCATAAATACGAATTATCGTCTCTGTGTACGCGGCTGTCTTGGGGCCATTGTTCCGAGCCCAAAATCGAAAGAACTGCCACGGTAGACGATTTATATAATATATATAAGAGCGAGGATCGCTCCGACAGTAAAACCGTACGTATAAGACGTTTCTCGTGCGACACTCAGTGGGAGACGTAGAGTGAGAGCAAATTTACGATTCGCTCGTCGAAATTTCGGAGAGAGAGAGAGAGAGAGAGCTGAAATGGGTTGAGTGGTGCCTTTTACGAGTGGACACGATATTATCTACGTTATCATCCCGTTCGAGAGAGAGAGAGAGCCACCACATCCATATGTAAAGTAGCTTTACGACTTTTGGGTCGTATCCATATGTAAAATGCGCTCCGAATTTTCTTGCGCGGATTCCGATGCTAATTCGGGACCGATTCCTGATGGCCGTTACTTCGATGGGACGTGGCTTTATACGTACTCGCAGGTTGCTCCCTAATTATCTTTAAAGTTATAACCATCCTTAAAAAAAAAACAATAGCGTGAAATCGAAAAGCCTAACAGTATAGAGGAAACTCCTTCACCGCAGGATTACACCAGAGAGTTTATACGCGGCGCTATGTACATAACGGTTCTCTTGCGCGTGATTTATGAATTTAATAATGTTGCGTCTCCTCGGCAGCAGCAGCTCCGCGCTGTACCGCCATAATTAAAACTTAAAATTGTAGCCTCCAAATGCAGCGCGAGGCTCGAAGTTCGCGTGTTTAGAGATGAGAAGCAAACGAAAGCCAGATCTACTCGCTCCATTTACTTATTTACTATGCCGGTACAGTATACGCGTGTGTTTATGTGCACACAATTTCTCGTTATTAAATTTCGGACTTTTCGACCGTGCGGTACGAGATTGCTTATATACCGACGCGACTGCTCTCGTTTGCGGTTCTCGTAATGGGACACTACATCCCGTGTTGATACTACGTGGATTTTATCGGTTTTCGAGAGCTTTGACAGCAATTTGGCGCTGTTTCTTTATTCATAAAATTTTAAGTGTGTTTAAAAAGCGATTAAGAAAATTGCCGCAAGATACGCGAGTGTCTCGCAAAAAAGTATCCTACGAAGCAGCAGCAGCGACGGTAGGACGCGCATTAACAACTAATTATACGTCGCGGCAGCCCCGACGCATATAAGTCATTATATGCAAGCTTGAGGAAAAACCGTTGTGTTGTATGCCCGGACACGTACTAAAGCCGGGGCTATATTCTTCCAGAAACCGCCGGAGATTACACTCGACGCGTATAATTTCGAATAGATTTTTCTCTCATTCTTATACAGTGACATCATTCATCCATTTGATCTAGACTCTCATAAAAATTCATTCGTGGTACAACGAGTAACTGCCCCCGAAACCACGTTTCAATCAATACGTGCCCTTATTTATTCAGCGTCCGCAGAATCAAGAACTATAACCCACATATACCTATCCCTCGAGTAAAATAACAGACTGCTCGAATATCCATAACCAATGTACTCTGCTAGACTTATCTTTAAACCAATTTGAAAATCAAATAACCGAAATCCTTCGTCAAACCTACGTCTTTTCCAGACACTCCGAATATATCCAAATCCCAATATACCCCTACGAATAGAAAAAAGAAGCTCAACCGTCGATGCTCGGACGCATATGTATAAAACGCTCGCAAGCCGTCGCGCGTATACACCTCCTTTTGAACAAAGCCCGCGGGCGTTTTTCTCTCCTAGCTCTTGAAGAGAAGAAGAAGAAGAAAACGCTTTACGGTTACGCGCGTTTACGGCCGCGACGCTGCAGTAAAAGGCGCCGAGAATGGAATCGCCTTTGGCTTCTGGGCGGTGTGGTATCGGACGCGACGGATTAGCCGCAGAAACGCCTCCGGGCGGATATCGGCGAGGAGGTTCGGGTTCCTTTTTTTCCTTTTTTTTTTTTTTTATTATTCTATTGAACGGGATGCGATGTTTCGTGGACGGTTATAGGTTGGTTATTCTTGCGGTCGGTGGCGTTAGTGGGATTCGATTTTCGTCGGGTAAATGGCGTTTACGTATTGATGATCGGCATCAGTATCATAGCTGCGAAAAGCTCATCGATGCGCAGGTGGACGGAAACGACTAATTTGTAACATTTTTACGGCTATTTGATACTCTGAAGTGACTGGAGGAAAGGAGAGCGTTAAGTTATATGAACCGTAAAAGATGTCAAATTATTACTTTAGAACTATATAGCAACTATGAGTAACGCGCTTAATTCATTTTTTTATAGTTTTTCTTATCGCGATTTAACTAGGCAAAGTATAAAATCAAAATATAATGGTTTTTTTTTTATTGCTACGTGTAATATACCGTCGACAAGGCGCTTTTCACCCGGAAACCGCGTAAAAGAGTAATGGACTTCATCGACGCCCTTTCAAAGTGAGCGCACTTACCGACGTTGCAAAATTCATCAACAAATATCGCTCGCTCAAAAATTCAGCCGACGTGAAATTCTCATTTTTTAATACACGCTTTCGAAAAACAATCGTTCAAACTTTCGCTGGCTAAATGCATCGTTAAATTTTCATCATCTCCAATATATGCACCTTTCAGCGAAAGGATCAGTATACGCAGCGATATACATCAAGTACCTCCGCGCGCAACGTATATCAATGGCTCATCAAACGTAACGATACCCCTTAAAATGAAGCACTATACTCGTTGTTTAATCGCGGATTATTTCGCGCTCGCACTCATCTCAACGAGTTACGAAGAGCCGAATTTAAAATACCGACCTACTTCCTCCACATCGAAATAAACAGCTATGATATTACGGTTTCGCGTGAATTTCCCACACATCAGCTGGAAAAGACGACGCGGCTGTCTCATTTAGACTCGAATTTGCCGCCGCAAAGATAATTATGCCCGCATTTAGTCGGAGAATTTCGGGCCGTTTTGTTTAGTGATAATAACGCGAGCGGACACGAGGCAAGTCTTTGTACTGTTGTGTATATTCGCTGGTCAGCGGTGAAGAGGGTCTGAAAGCAATCGTGAGTCTGAGCGTACGTATAGTTGTGTTATTATTATTTTCTGAAAAGCAAGCTTGTATACTCTTCTAAGACATATAACGCAGAAAATCAATTCGTAAAATTCAGCTTCAACGCAGAAAAGAAGCTATACAATAAAAGAGCTGAAAGCGCGCGCTAATAAAAGCAATGTCACGCTCGCAGACATGTGATATTCAAAATGAATAATGAGATTTTTCGTTTGAGGCAGGAGAGCCACTATTGAGAAAGGAAAACGAAAAGAGTTCAATGTCACTTCTGACACGGTCCAATAAAAATTTAATCTCGAGTCTCTCTCTCTCTCTCTCTGCCTCATGCAGTGCCTGGCTCTCTCGGCGACCGTTTGAAAAACCAATCGACCTTGGCTATAGCAGCGCCGGCGTTTGTAAAGTAAAATAAACCCAATTTGAATCGAGGAATATATTGCTGACCCTGCGCGCGCTATACTCCGAATCACGGAGAAAAGATATTTCGGTATTATACTGTGTGTTTATTCGGTTAATTGGTTGCAGCTTTGAATTTTCGTCGTTAAAATTACAAATGTTTAAAAACACGCCTATCGTAACGTCGTTCGCTATATACACTCTCTGCGAAAACGAATTTCCGCGTAAAACGCGTAGTCGATCAATTTTTCGTCAAACTTTAAAAATATACGCTCGCTTGCTCGCTCGGTGCTAGCACTATATATCCGGCGGGGGGGACGAATAACGAAACTGATTGAAAGCGGAATCATGAATAGAACTCGGCTTTTAAAAGTCAAATCGATCAAATTCTCCCGGGAAATACTTTATTATTGAGTTACATACGTCTCTCCCTCACTCTCCGTTGCTTTACCCAATCTAAAAGTCGATACACAGCCCCGGACGGAATTAATTCGCGAACTGGTTTACATCCGCTGTATTATTTTTAGCAAAATGAATTTACAAAAAAAAAAAATTTCCTTCGTTAAGTCATACCTTTTCGAGAGAGAAGAGGAGAAAAATCGTTCGGAGAGGAAAAAAAAATCAGTGGAACAAACGACGTTACACCAGACGTCGCGTTGCATCGAGTGAAAAAAGCTGTATAGCTGCCGTCCCGAAACACTACTACGACAAATCAGCGCCGATCGTTGCACGTATATACAGGTACATTCGCTGTCGGCTCTCGCTCGAGCCGATCATCCCCCCCCCCCTGGCGACGAATAATCGTCGCACGTCTCGCTGCATGCACTTCCTTCTACTACCCGAAACCCATATAACTATATACGGCAAAGCTCTGCTACGTGAGCCGAAACTTTAACGCCGGAATTCTGCCAGATATACGCCTTTTTCCGTTGTTAAACCGTGTTGGCACGTTGCGAACACTGTGTCTTCGAGCTGATGCTGATGCCGATGAGAACCAATACGGCTATTGATTCGAATCATCGTTGTCATTGCGGTATTTGTCGATCGATAACTACAGCGCGCGTAAACCATGAAACGCTCTCGGTTTCGTCGGTCAGTCGATCCGTTTTGAACGAGTTCCGACTTATCGAAGCTTCGATATAACGCGAAAAATATTATCTCCTCTTTTATCAGCGACGATAAATTATACGCGAAGCTATGTATGAGAAGGAGCTCGAGAAAGAGAATGATTTCGCAGAGGATCGAATGTAAGAGCTGGCTCGAGAGGCGACGCGCGGCTTCGCGAAAATGCTAATGCAGGGAGAGAGAGAGAGAGAGAGACTTTAAGCCGCGCGCCGAGGCTATAATGAAAGTTCGAGGCGATAAAAGAGCCATTTAACGCCGCTATATAGATACAATGGGGGGGGGGGGGGGGCAAAAGAGCTGAAGGAGGAACGAAGTGTCTATAAGAGGTGCGTGAGGAGATGGAGCCGATGTA